>JAPMOB010138272.1:0-25160 GCA_029875015.1 Lepomis gibbosus | reverse complement strand
AGAAGAGCTGAAGGCCGCTATTGAAGCATCCTGGTCTTCCATAACACATCAGCAGTGCCACAGGCTGATAGCATCCATGCCACGCCGCATTGAGGCAGTAAATCATGCAAAAGGGGCCCAAACAAAGTACTGAGTACATATGCATGACTATACTTTTCAGAGGGCTGACATTTCTGTATTTAAAATCCTTTTTTTCTTGATTTCATGTAATATTCTAATTTTTTTACTGAATTAAAGATTTTGAATTTGGTACGCGATAATCATCAAAATTATGTCAAATAAAGGCTTGAAATATCTCACTTTGCATGTAATGAGTCCATATAATAGTTTCACCTTTTAAGTTGAATTACTGAAATAAATGATCTTTTGCACGATATGCTAATTTTTCCAGTTTCACCTGTACAGTTTGTGCATGGTGAATATTTTATTGTATATTTTCTTACCTTGTGGTCAGTTGTGACTGGCACACTTAAAGCAGATTCATGAGGAATAGGGCATTAAAGGACGAACAATACTGTGAGGGGAAAAAAGGAGGCTACATGACCCAAATAAGGGAGTTTATTAGAGTGCAGTTATGTTTGTGCCTATCAATCAGTACCAGATGTAGCCAATTCAACACTGAATAAAGAAACTCATGGGCGAATTTACAAAAATAAGACAAACCGTGAAATACCCAAAGCACCCACAAAGGGAGAAATGCACCCTGAACTGTGCTGCCAAGCAAATAGCTTCTTGGTGCTGAGGTGCTATTCGCACACAGCCTATTTAAAGGAAGGCAATATATTCTCTTTCAATTTAACATTTCAAGATACGAGGGGAAAGTTTTGTTCTTGTATCTGCATTTGTAAATGTTTTTGGGACACAATTCAGCAGCAGCAATCCATTCTTTGTAAATTCGCCCTCAATGTGTTAAATACTTTTTGTCTCGGGCTGAAAGCATGCAAATAGGGTGCGGCCTCGCCAGGCCCACAGCTCCCTCCAGTTACAAAGGGGCCCACCATGACCCTAATCTGCCTGACTGAACATTGTTCAGGAGTTTAGTTTTCACATTTAACCTGTTTGGTTCTGTTAAATCAAACCCTGGGGCTCACCAAACAAATGCAATGTCACTACCTGAAAAGGGTGGGCAGTTTCCAAGCAGACTCTGGTGTGGTTCAGTTGTGAGTGTAAGCAATCGGACCAACCACAGGATTTTATGATAGCAGATGTCATTTTAGAAGTATTTCAAAAGCTAAATAAATAAAAAGCTAAATAATGAAACCTACTGATAAATCAGTTAAGGAAGCGACCTTCTTGTTGTTCTGTAGCCTACAGTATAAAAAGGCCCACTAGAGGTCCTCGCCCTCTCTGCAATGAGCCTCCAGCTACGTGATAGATAGATAGATTTAGCTTCTGGGGAATATTCTCACTGCTTAGGAACCTACGCCAAGGTTTAATGAAGTCCTGTTCCTATTGGTTTGGTGCTATTTCCTTTTACAAGTACTGCTGTGAGGGTTTGTGAGGTTTTTTAGGTTGTAGGGTAAGAAAATGAATGCCTAGTGCTACTAACCGCAGGATAATATTTACATCAGTGTGTGTTACAAGATATTTACCAACCCTTAAAAAACGTACAAAGCCAACGCCGGGTAACTGATACTTTGAGATAGATTAGTATAAAAAGAGTCAATAAACCAAACAAAATTCCTAAGTTAAAAAAAGCTGCTAAAATGCCAAAACAAAAAGTCTAAGCAAAATGGAGAACAGATCCAAAAGACCAAGAAGATCCAATAAATTCTGACTACCCTAAGAATAACTGTCCCTGTTTACAATGGAGCAGATGGGGTTTAACTAAAGCCTGATAAAAGTCAAGCCTTCCACAATATATATGTCAATTATTTATTATTTTTTCTATTGAAATGGATAGGGGGTAAGTGTATTTTTATTTAAATTGCTAGTTCTGCATTTTTAGTTAGAACCTATATCTTTAAGTTAAATAGTTCTTTGTGAAGACTTTGTGTTTCTGTGTCTGTTCCTGTTTGAGGTTTGTTTATAAATATCTTAATTTGTTTGCACATAATCTGTTTCCTATTTCTTTTCACCTGGTTTTCATTTGTATTTGTTGCTCCTCTCTTCACCTCTGGGCTTGAGCCACCTGAGGACGTATTACCACGTATGGTCATAAGCAACACAGTTATTCATTGCTCATACAGAGTACACATGTCTAACATATGTGAGCAGTATGTAAGTTCCTCTTTCTAAACACAACAATTTCTCAATCATATGGACATTATGCAAATAATTATAGCAGTGAAACCATCATGGCCTAAGCCTTATTCCCCTTTTTGTGGTTGATCAAGTATTGAGAAAGTTGAACTTTTCAGTCTCTCTGTCTGAGTCTCTGGTTTTATTTCTCTTTTTGTCTTTTAAAACAACTGGCCGGAAAGGTAGCACCAGCAGAATACATTTGTAGACTTTTTCCCTCTCACAACAATGTTCAGCTGCAGATAGTTCAGTCTACATCACACAATCTGACAAGATCCACAATGTTTTGTATTCATCTTGAGGGGGAAATGAATGTGTATATGAAATTTAATGGCAATCCATCCAGACGTTCTCAAGACATTTGTCTCAAAACAACCTCATGGTGGTGCTACAGGAAAAGAGGATCACCAGAGTCATTAGTGATCATGAATTTCTTTACATAATTTCATGGTAATCCATTATGTAGTTGTTGAGAAATATCAGTCTGGACCACGGTGGTGGACCGACCAACTGACTCTGCCATCCCTAGAGCCTCGCAGCTAGAGTGGGTAAAAGGCAGTTTGATTCACTGTCCCCCAAAGCATGGATTTGCTGGCATCAACATCATAAAATGTTGTGAGAAATGCAAATGAAAATTGTCATTTTCTGCATGTTGATATTCAAATGCCCTCCTTATCTTTGTCTTTAATCATTAATACTTTCTAAATAACACCACTGGATTCATTGACACTGAAAATTAGCATGGATAATCGTGGTGCTTGGCAATCTAGAGGTCAAATAATGATTGCCATTTAAAAAAATCCAAAATGGCTGCCATAATGAAAGCCTGCAAAATAACAACTTTTATTTTTTCTATATGGTTCTATTTAGCTCATGAAATTGCAAAAGTTTACAAATCCCCACTAGATCTGAACAAATGATAAAATCTGCAGACTCAGGCTTTCTGCCTGTACTAATATTTTTATTTTTGGTTGTTTTTAAGGGAGGAATAGAGAGAAAAGCTGGATGGTTTTATTTTTGAATCATAGCATTTAATGTATTGATTTACAAATAAGAGATTTTCAAAATAAAAAAATAATGCTTTTAAAATAAATTTTCTATAGCTTTACTCTAACTTCCCACTATTAAATGCAAATATAACATAGAGAAGATATTTCCTAAGGTCATTGAGGAAATCTTGGAAGTATGCTGAGAACATTTTTTTATTAAAAGACATTTGTAGCTTTCTCTTTATCTTTTCAAATTTTCCTGTAGCAATTTTCAAAGTTACCATTTCTGCAACATCATTTATCCCAAGTATTTAAAGCAAAACTCGTGTTGCAGCTGAAGCCCAACAACTTTCTGCTAGCTTCATGCTGTGACAGGTGACACAAAGAAACATTAACGCTCCGATGTGGATGCTAATTCTTTAGAAAGGAAATACGTGTTTGAAACCAATAAAGTATCTGGCATTTGGGTACACAGCAATGACATAGCCCTTAACATTACAACTTACATATTTTTTATTTTAATCACTTATAACACTTGCCTGTAATTTTGGACTTTTTGAACATTTCACCTCTGCCATATACTGTATATAGTTTTTGTTTGTATATCCTGTAAAGCACATTGAACTGTCCTGATGTATGAATTGTGCTTACAAATAAAGTTGCCTTTCCTTGCCACCACTGAGACCTGCATGGCAGACTGGTGCAGTCTGGACAACAACAATCAGGAGGGTTTTTTTTACATAGGCGGCTATTGTGTTTTCCCCAAAACACAATAGTCGTTTGTTTGGGTTTGTTTGGGCATGTCAAATGGCTTGTCTATATAGCTGCTGAATATAGGAAAAACATCTCCCCAAGGAAGCATGCCCCTGGACCCACCTAGGTTTGGGCTAAGCCCAGAATGTTTACATTCTTCTTCCGTCCCTGCTTCAGGGGTGTTTCAATGGAGGGAATCTGTCTGGCCACTTCCTGGTCATCCTCTTTAATATTTGATCTCAGGGACATTACTGTTGAGTCTGTGTTTCATTCAGTACATTGTTCACTTTACTTTCCAGTATTGCCCACTTGATTGACATCAAATAATAAATAAGGATACACATATTGGGTGCACTGCTCGTGAGAATATTTGTCAGATACAGTAGATAATCTCTATGAGACCTGAGATTGTGACTCAGTTGTGTCATCCAGCTGTGACTCACAACACCTGAAATGTTTTCCCAACCACTGGTTTCTGTCATGGAAGATACTTGCTAGGACAGTTGGTGATGTCATCATGCCAAACAGTGTTTCTCAGTTCATAATAAACAAGATACATATTTAAACTTGCTTGACACTATTGTAATATTTTAGGTTTATGGTATAAAATATGAACAAGAACACAACTTTGGCCACAGCTAAATAGTTTGAATCTATCACAAAACGTGACATCTAGTATGATGTGTTAATAACTGAGAGTACACCTACTAGAAAGTGATAAAATACAAAGTGCTAACATATAATACAGTAATATTATAATAGTATAATATAATATATTGGGAATATGTAAAAGCAATTACAAAAGTCACTGTAAAATGTCTAAAACATACATACAATGATACAATAGAATATATAAATACATTTACCTAATTATTTGCATCCAGCAAAAATATGAGTCTTTAAGTGACAGGTCACTATTATCCACAGTCTACATTATAAGACAGTTTTTAATGATAATTGAATGGGGCAGAAAATGGTCTGTAGAATTACAAGTTATTACAATTAAGTAATTTTTCTGCCCTTACATGTAGCTAAATGATTAAATAGAGATTTAATTTCCGTGGGGTCTATTTTAATCAGAAGTGTGACAGAAAAGTAATTACATTTAGAGTTGTAGACGAAAGTATCAATTGTGTCAACAGAGAGCGAGAAAGGCAGACCAAAAATGGTCACACCGGAGAAAAAAGGTGCGTTTGTCCACCACCCCTTCTCTCGTCACCGACTATGCAAATTAGAGTGACGTCACGAGACAACCTGTCTTATAAATTTACTTCATAACCGCTCGTTATCAGTTCGACAACATCCATCTAAAGGGACTTCACCAACAATCGGCTCTACACAATAACTTGGCTGTTTTCAGTCTTTACCTTTTGTGCGCGTGCGCTCGTCGTGTTTCTTTCTAAACAGGTTTGACCAGGACACACCTGTGTGCTGAAAAAGGAAGCCCTGTGTGCCCGGACGCCATTCTTTACTCCATCTTTTGTGGACGACGGACGCGGAGACAGTCATCAAGGGAAACTTTCTGTATTAATCCGTTTTGGTTTAAATTATTTCATCATGAACATTTGGATTGCTCTCCTTCTCACTGCCTTGGCGGCGGGAGCCTCAGCTCAAAGCTGTAAGTAGCTGGATTTATTTAACTTTATTAGGCTAGAATTATATTGTAAAGCAATGGGGACTAGGCAATCAGCTTAATTGTTGTATTTCATTTCTTCAAGAACCCTTCCTCGGTATACCTGTTTTAATTACCCTTTAGTCATAAAAAGAATAATTAGAAATGTTATCTTCCAGTGGAGTGTTCTGAAATTCTCAAAGTCACCTTTCTTTTCTTCACTTTACTGTTTGCTCGTTTAAAGTGACTTTTTTTAGCGAAGAGAGAGGGGAAAATGCGATTTAAAGCTGTCTTGACATCAAAAGTAATAGTGTTTGTTGAGTGGGGGTTGGGAGTTTTTGTTCCGCTCTCTGTTAAGAGAAACCAACGCCCAGGTGTTGTATAAAACCTGTTGGTCTACCTGCAGTCCTTGGCCCCTCCTATTTTACAGGGCCGGACAGACCAAACAATAATTGACATGAAACAGGCTTACACTATGCTTGTGTCTATGAGACACTGAGGATTTTTTTAAGTCTTTTTTAGCTATGTAATGTCAAAGCACAAATATGAAGTATAGTGTATTTAGGCAATTAGATGTTTAACTTGATGTGCACTTAGGCAACTTAAGAGTTCATGTCAGTTGACCCTGATAGTCTTAATTAGGTGCATTCTGAGTAACAACTTTGTTTTCCTGCTTAGGTAAATGTAATACTATGAAGTGGGCCACTTGTGAAGATCCGTGTAGGTGTTACCTTCTGATCGGTGACGGTGCGCAACAAGACCTGAACTGCTCTGCGTGTAAGTAAAAGATGTGCCTTGATGTGTGATCAATCCTGTAGCCTTTCCTTTTTGCAAGTTGTTTTGTTTCATACCTGCTCACGATGTGCCTTTTTGTGTTTTCACTTTCAGTGATCCCTAAGTGCTTCTTGATGAAGGCTGAGATGTACAGAGCTAGAAAGGGCCTGAGCGTCCGTGGAATAGGAGGAAAGCCAGTGGAGACTGCCTTCGTTAACAACGATGGCATCTATGACCCAGAATGTGAGAACGACGGCAAATTCAAGGCCAAGCAGTGCAACAGCACAGAGGAGTGCTGGTGTGTCAACAGTGCTGGCGTTCGTCGAACTGACAAGGGAGACCAGAACATCAAGTGTGAAAAGCTGGTGGAGACATAGTAAGTAATTTCATCATCATTAGCGTGGAGGGCTGGTGTTAGGATGAATAGTTTAAATGTTAACCTTTTTTGTCTAATCTTTCCCTAGCTGGATCCGTCTTCAGCTGACACACAAAAAAGTGGACAATCCAGTGGATAAGGATGCTTTGAAGGTGTAAGTATATCTAACAGCTCTCTAAAAGCACAATCACATTGTCAATATCAGTTTCAATATATTATAATTGTGTTTTCTTGCCTTTTTAATATAGTGCCATTGGGCAAGCCATTAAAAACCGTTATGCCAACTTTAACACGGACATGGTGAAAGAGGTTGAGGTGAGAGTCCAGTTTGCTTTAAAAAAACAAACAAACATGCATTTTGGTCACATAATGATGCAGCACAATGTATTTCAATTTCTAAAATGCATTGGTAAAACACGTATCTGACTAACAAAGCGTTCTCATCCTACAGTATGACCCTGATGCCCGCATGATTGTTGTGGATGTGAAGAAGCCAATAGGAGAACGCAAGACTGACCTGACCCACATGGCCTACTACATGGAGAAAGATGTATGAGATGGAGAGATCGATACATGTAGAAATGGCCCGTTGACTGACCCAGTCATTTTAATCATTTCCTCTTCTCCTGCAGGTGAAGGTGCTGCCCCTGTTTGACGACCAGGCAAAGTTAGCGCCAGTTGTAGGTACCCAGAAGCTGGAGATGGAGAACATCCTGGTGTATTACGTGGATGAGGAGGCCCCGACTTTCACCATGAAGAACCTTTCTGGTGGGATCATCGCCGTCATCGTGGTGGTGGTGCTGGCTGTGATTGCCGGCCTGCTGGTCCTGGTGAGTGCATGTAGCTCGTTTATTTGGCGCAATGTAGGTCTTTAAACTGTAAGTCACTGCTTGAGTTAAGCTATCAGTTCGAGTCCTAATTGTCCTTTTGTGTGTGTATGTAGTTCTTTGCCAGAAGGCGTGAGAAACAGCGGTACAACAAAGCTCAGGTGAGATAGTTTAACTTTTTTTTTTTTTCTCAATTTCAGTACATCTGTAAAAGTTACTGGTTTTTAACAATTTGGTTTTTTTTTCTTCTCCTTGATCTCCTTCAGCAAAGAGAGCTGGATCCCATGTAAACTCCTCATTGCAGTGGGACTCGGAGTGTCCACTTGTACATCATCTTATGGATTAACTTTTTTTGCAGTGGGAGAGTGCGATTTTTCACCATTTTACTTGAGGAATGCAAATTGTAAAGGAACAATCAACTTTCTTTGTTAGCACTACTGGTGCCACCATTTTATTTATAAATTGTGTAAAGTCTTAACGCCTTCATCCAATCTATATGCCATAAAGAACTGCCCCCCCCCTTGTTTTTAAATATGCCTGGCACATGCCCATTTTTATGTTTAGAACTTGCTGAATGGTTTAAACTCTGTCATGGATTTACAGTTTCTGTCTTAATGTTTTTGTTGGATTGTTTTTAATAAAAAATGTTTTTAAAAGACTCTTATTGGTGCAGGTTTCCTTGTATTGTAAAGTTTGTTTGAGACTGTGTGCCTTATTACACTGGAGAAGTAGTGCAGCTCATATGGGGGGGAAAGGAATAAGCTAGAGGGAACCACAGGGCCACATTTTGCATGTTGTGTTTAATACATGATCAAGTTGGTTCTTCTAAAGTCAACAAACACAGTGTGTTAAAGGTTACAGTACATGGACATGTTCTTCAAACGCCAAACCTCCTTTGTCTCAGATTGCGATGTCCCTTCAGGTACGAATAAAGTATCGAAGATAGCTGCTTTGATTATGGTGGATTGTAATGAGCCTTTTGTTTACATGGAGGTTTGCTACCCAGATGAGGCTTCAATGGGTGTGGCAGCCCTGTTTGTGTCAGTGTCGTGTTTGTTTCTTTGAAGGGAACTTAACCTCTACTTCTTATGGGTTACTTTGAATTCTTGAGTTCTTCAATACACCTGACGATATTTTTTTTCTTCTTTTAATCTGCAAACGTAGTGAAATGCATTTGAGCTGATCCTGTGGAAGATGAGTGTGTTTAATGTACTGGACATACCAGTCGGCTGAGACTACCTTGCTCACCCGTTAGTGTAGAGGGAGGTTAAGTCATTTCCAATTGTATCCCTGAAACTGTTTGGCACTGTGTTCAACCTGTCAGTCAGGTTCTGGCTTACTCACAAATGTACACATGCAGTATGTACACAAAACACTAACAGAAAGGCCTTATTCAAGTTAGGTGATGAGTCAAAAGTCCAGTAAAGGTAATGTGGAGGAAATCCTCTAATGGAGCAAGAAGTGAGGTGGGAAATAATTACAAAACAAACTACTAACAGGTGCTGTGTTGCACTGAACAGAAATGTTGGTGAAATCATGGAGATCAGAATCCTTTGGTATTCTGTCAGAACATGATCACAGTGCTCTAGCCTGAAGGCAGTCGCTGTTGAATAAACTGAAGGTTAAGTCTTTATTTGTTAGGCGACACAAAGTCGGTACAATGACAAAAACAGCTCAATCACTGACTGTGAAGGCAATGTATTTTACATGTTTAACTTCATAAGTAGCTCATGTGGACTTCATGTTTGATTCTTCTCCATTTCAAATTTTGATAATTTTCACTTTATGAACCAGCAGAGTATCAGCAATGATCATTTCAGTATTAGTTCCCTTGCCTCACCCAGTTTGTCTTCCCGGTGAGCCCTCCCTCCCTTCATCTCCATAGTAACACAAGGACAATAGCATTTCTCTAACTAGTTCCAACAGGTTGGGTATCATATAACATCCTCCCGCCCTCCCCCCTTCTCTGTTCTGTGAAAGGCTACAGGAATGAGGTGTGTCACTTGCTATGGGGCACCTGTAGCAGGTATCAGCACGTCAGTTCCAGGTGCACCAATGAGAAGGCTGCAAGGCGGTTTTGTGGGAAGAGACACTGAGGTAGGAAAAACTGAGTGTCTGTTATGGTTTCCTCTAAACACTCAAGTGAAACCAGTAACTCGTTTGCTGTAGTTTAGTTTATTCAAGCATTAGACTTGTTCAATAACATAACACTTATTACAAGGATGGTTATTTTATGACAAATAAATATAAATCCTGGCCATAATCACTTTATACAGGTTTAAGATAATACTGGGAGGGAAAATCACATTTCACAATAAAAGGCCCTGTTTTTCCAGTTTATCTTTAGGTTACATGGCTCCATCTATCTGATCCTGTTGCTTCATTAAAATGCTTCCACATTCTGTCACACAAGGGAACAAACAGAATATAGAAGACTGTATTTCTCTTTAACCCCCTTCAGCAACCACCATACGTTTCCACCAATATGTTTTCTCTAAATATATCACATCCTCTTACCATCTTGCTCTAAATTAGAACACTCCGCAATTAAGTCCACCAGAAAGCATTCGTGCGTGATTAAAGTTTAACACCACTTTCTTGGCTATTCAGTAACTAAGAGCACAGAGTCCAAACTGGTTTCCTCTTCATTTTCCAACACAACCAACTCACCCCATCTACAGCTCACCAGTTACATGTATTGCATTGTAAACAGCATACATAAAACACATACATATTCACTGCAGTTGGTTTATGCCCTCTTTCAACTGTCCTTCAACTGGGGTCTGGTTTACTGTTATAGCCTGCTGTTTTCATCATGGTGTTCAGTATCCTTCGTTATACAACATAACACTGTAAGGGTTTTCTGGTAGTCCCACCAGTTCCTCACATATTGTGCCTGACAGGAGGACAGGGAACGATACAAAAATACCCTCTAAATGATTCCTTAACAAAATGTCATTACCTCTTTTATATTGTGTATGAATGCATTATTTTTTTAAGGCAGGAATCCAAAAATGAACTTGGAAATGTACCACACAGCACAGATAGATTAATGAGACATTTTAGAACACTAGCTCAGTCTGTCAATAAATAGTGTTGGCTTTTTCCCTTTTGAGTCAGCGCATGAAAGCAACACATTCATCAGGGAGACAAAAAATGTCCTTGAATAACGTTGAGCAAAGCCTATACACCTCTGTACCTACAGTATGCATACAGTTCACATCCACATTTGTCACTTACAGTAGGCAGAGAAGCCGCTGTTTGGCATAGCAGAAATTACTCTGGCCCAAAGAGACAAATCTATAGGACATTAGAAAGAAGCGCTGTATGACAATGAAAATCTCTCCTCATGCAGCTGTAAATCAATCCTTCATTTTCAAACTTGAACAAGGTTTTTCCGAGAGAGATCATAATGTGATTTTTGAGTGTCGTCACAGCAGCGTGGGGGCCTTGCTGGGGCGTCCTAGCGCTGGTGGGGATTTGCTCCTCAGCTCTTTGCTCTTTAGACTGACTGGCTGGGCCACCATCAGAGCCGGTGCAGAGAGGTGGTGGGCGGCCGCCTTCTGCTGATGAGCACTGTTGATGTAGCTTGAGATGAGGAGGGTGAGCTCCCTGATCTGTTGGCGAAACAGAAAAGGGTCAGCGTGTGTCTGTGGTGTCTCCATGCACTCATAAATCCTTCTTATTTTTTTATTTTTGTTTCAGCTGATCAACTTAGTATGAAATCAATCATTTCATACTAAATTATTTCAAAAAAGTTTTATTTTAAAAGTGATCAGCTTTTGCAATTCTGTAGAAGAGTCTCACAGATTCTTCAAACAACTGTTGAAGAAATTGTTTGACATTTTGAGAAATACACTTGCACTCGCTTTCTTGCCGAGAGTTAGACGAGAGGAATACTACTACTCACATATCTGCAAAATCAATATGAAACCGGAACCAGCAGCTGGTTAGCTTAGCACAAAGACTGGAGACAGGGGGAAACAGCTAGCCTGGCTAAACTAAGCTAAGCTATCTATTTTCTTAAAATAGATTCTCAGTTGGCCATGGGTTAGGCGTTACTAAGGATTCCAAAAAAAGTTACTAAGAATTCAACTGTTCTAAGACTGCCACTAGACTGACAGATGTGTGAACGTGTTTGTAATATGTATCTGTGATCACACACTTAATGCCATGCAATAAAATGAGTTGACGCAGTTTATAATATTGTGTTATATTTGAATTTAATCATGTTTTGTTTTGCAGTTACGTGAACCAGGGTTTGCTTGTGACTCATGTTCCAAACAATGTTGGCAATGATCAGTTGTACTGTAAAGATTAAATCAAACTATGTCAAACCATCAGGTAGAATGGGAATAAAATGACTCATACGAGGCGACCCATATCTTGGTAAAACCTGCTAGAGTGTGAAGTGAAAACACCAGATCGATCTCTCACAAACCTTGGAGGCATCCATAGCAAACAGATGTTTCTCTGTAGGTTTCTCTTTGCTTGTGTTGTTATTGCTGCTCTGTGCCACAATCAGCATGAAGTCCTGCTTGCAGCCTCCAAACGTCATCAGATTCTTGTAGGTGTGGGACGCCAGCGGTTTCTGAACATGCAGATGCACAGATAGTCATGTTGTGACGGTGATTCCGATAGAGAAGATAGCAAATAATATAGCAAAAAAACTCATGTGCAGCGTGTGAACGCTTCTTAAAAATCCCCATGTTACCATCCCCCATATATTTTTGTTTACAACTTCTTAAGCAACCTTTTTTTCAAACTAAGTGAGCAAGTGACAGCAAGTTTCTCATATCAGCATTGTGAGTTGCATGTTTTCATGTCCAACCAATGTAACATGATTTTAAAAAAATCTGGTAAATCTAATTGTACTTCATTAATTGCGCTAAATTATATAAACAAGGGATTTAAGATCATAGATACAAAAAGAAATCTTTCTTTCCAAGGTCAGTACTAGAAAACTGGACGTGTACTATCTTCTTACAATAAAGACGGCGACAGTGCTAACCACTGCACCACCGTACCGCCCTCGCAGGTTGATCGTCATGACTTATAAATACCCGGCTATAGTCAGTAACCTTAACAGAGGATCAAGACAACACAGTGAAGAAATCACGTCTGGATAGGTGCAGGGAGGCACACCAGAGATGTTTACAACAGAGTTAGGGAATCAAGGCAACAGAGTGAGGTAATCAGGTCTAGGTAGTTGCAGGGAAGTATATCAGAGATGCTTACAACAGAGTTGTGCTCCAGAACGCTGATACCATCTTCATGCACTGCCAGCCAAACACGTACACCTGGCTCCGAAGAGGGAGTGATGGACTAAAAACAGATAGAGAAACATGAAGTGAGATAAATTCATTTACTACAGTGTAACAGTATGCTATATAAACACATTACAATGTCACTGTTGTTGATACTCATCGAGCTGGGGACACATACAGTGGATATACTGCATATATACTGTAAGATATAGGATTTGCATTTAATGACAACATTTCAGCAAGGTGCTAATTCAGTTTTATGGTCATTTGTGGTGTTGTACTGAATTTCATTGCCTAATATTGCGTGAGCTGGTGTAAAGATGGGAGTGGCTTAAATATTTGAAACACCCGCCTTGAACTGAGGTTTCGGTTTCTTTCCTTTCTCTTCTCTAGGTACTGGGAGTTACTTTGCCCTCAGACCTGTCACGCACGCCCTTAAAAACACACAGTACAACACCGTCTTACATGTCCTCCACCTCCTCCTCCTCTCCCTTCTGCTCTTCCTCCTCCTCCCCTCTGGTGTCCTCTACCCCATCCTTCACATCTCTCTGGATCCATTGTTCCAAAACTGAATGAACTGTCTCTTCCTACCTTTTGAAGGTTCTGATTGGTGTGTGATCAGTTATGACTCTGTGTTTCCACCTGGGTAGCTGTGTGCTAACTGGGCTCAAGCTGTGCTGACTTGACTGAACAATTTTGAATGTCAGTGCTTTCTAAATGACCACGTGGTGTAGTCAATTAGAAATAAAGGGATTTGTGTGTAGAGTTTAAAAACAGAGAAAGGGTTTATGGTTTAGGGAAATGGGTACGTTTTTTTGGGGGGTAAATGGCGATGCATTTACATGAAATTACAGTTCACTTACCACCGCTTCAAATAATTTGGCACCAAAAAAAGGCCACTTCCTGGCAACTGTCAGGTAGATCCTGACACACTCTGGTGAACTTCGACCCCTGAGGGAGGCCCAGCGCGCAGAGAGACGCTGCAGCAGTTGTCTGAGAGGGGGAGGGGACAGCACGTCCGTCATAACAATTAGACTTTGACCATCTATCATGGCAACAGTGTTCAAAATGGTTGAGCTGCATAACTTGAAAGATTTCTATATAAGCCCACTGTTTTTGGATTTCCTTTGTGCTAATTTAACTGATGTATAAAAACAATTTCCAAACAGATCTGAACGGACTGGATTAGTTTGAATAATGCCATAACTGATTAGATATTATTGTATGTTCAGGATGACGATAGGAAATTAACTGCCAGGGAGCAGCTGTGATAAAAACCTACAGTTTTTGACAACAGATTATGACAAAAGTACGTAAAAAAAGAGAGAATATCTATAATAGATAGCCAACTGAATGATGAATCACAGCTAATTTTCAGCATGTTCTGGTACCTGAGCTGCTCCTCAGATGTGGTCCTGCGGTAATGTTTGGGGTAAAATCTGTCCAGAACCTGTTTCAGGGTTTGGTTAGACTTGGTCTGGGCTGATCCAGGAGCAGAGAAGGGACGTTCAAAATCCCCAAACTCCACCTGAACGCAGACACATAAGAGTGTTATACTGTATTGGTTTTAAAGGTAGGGTCTGGTAAACTAAATATGTGAAATATGTGCACAGAAAAAATACTGCATGTGCATAAGAGACAGCATTGCAAAAATAAACTATCCAAAGAAAAAAAGATAAACTGAAGATGTAAGCAATAACTAACAACTAAAACATTTTAGATTTCAGACCTGGGCCAGCAAGGCAGCCATTTCCAGAGCAAGTTCCTTGTTGACAGGAAAGTGTCCTGCTACAATGGCCTCATTTGTCTGATAAGCCAGCAGCAATCTCTCCCTCTCTGACTCCCCCCTGACCTGAAGAGAGAAGTACAGCCTGGGGATAGAAAGGTAAAAACAAGAAATAGTAAAAGCAAAACATTGTTGGACTCAATGGACAAAACTGATGCCAGAGATATCCTACACATTCTTCCTTCTGGTTCTTACATTACACACAGTGCAACTCGTAATAGACGTTTATGTATAAAATCTTGCTCTCCTTTCAACTAAACTATCAAATTCTCTAACCTTCCCTGCCAAAAATCCACTCCCATGATATCCGGAGCCTGAATTAACATGTGGACTTTAACTGAACTTGGCGTCAGCACATATTTGACACCTTCTCTACCTGTTCTTGTAGGTGAGGCGGACAATCCTGGTGTTTTCTGACTTGCCCGTGTGCTGCTCCTTAGATGCTTGTTCCCATTTGGAGATAATGTCACAAATCTGCAGATGAAAAATGTGTTTTAACAAATAAATCGTATCATCAAAAAGCAACCATCGCATGAATACAAGATGCACCTTGATGCTTCCTTGCAGGCAGTGTTCCAGCTCTCGTCCAGTAGGGTCATCAGTGTACAGGCTGAAACCAGACAGTCCCGTTTTCCTCATGCCGGTGTCCTGGTTGAGGCGACACTGGAACTCATCCACTGTGGTTGAAGCGTCGAAGCTCACCACCTATGGAAATGCGATTAAATGCAGAAGACAACGTGACAGAGTTGACAATGATCACGGCCTCTCCTTGGTCTTGAAAAGCTTTGATGAACTCTTACAGTTTTTTCAATTGCCAACAAGCATCAGTCAAAAATGAAGCCACTTTTTCAAAACTCATCTTAGTCCTGCATTACCAACAGGCATCTTGGCCAAAGAGTTAATCTCACCTCCAGAACTTACTCAAACACTTCATACATGTCTCAAAATAACCTGGTTCAACCAAACACTGGCAACAATTTAGACTCAAAAAGCGTCCGTTGTCACTCATATCACACTGACCTAAAAAAACACTGACAATGTTTATCTTAATCAGTATTTCAGTTAAATCAGTATTAAATTTTAGATTAAGAATAACATATTTTCACTTTCTTGATTGTGCTAAACTGTCAAAGTGAAAACATGTAGTGCATGTTATATGTAACAAGCATTAATCAGAAATGCAGAAATTTGCTTCAGTATCCTTTATTTTTTCCTCTATCATGGCCGTGTACGTGTTTACTTTTTTTCTCTTAATACATCTGGTACTTGAGACACAAATGAGTTCGTTGATTTTGGAAAATCTGGTCATTGAATGCATTTTGTGTGAAAGCAAAGAAACACGATTCACAGTTTGGTCCAGTTTGTTCCGCTGACTGTGTGAAGAGTTTTGACACTGCGACTTCAGTTTTGACCAATATATAAATTCAGCAAAAATGCAAGCACATTTCTGCTTTACGCTCAGACTGCAGTTCTAAACAACACTTTTTTCAAAACACGAGAAGTGCAGGACATTTGCCATCATTCTGTTTTAAACGTGTTTTAACAGTTTTAGACACAGTGTGTTAGCATTTGAAAAATGTGTTGCAAATATACAGGCTAGTGTTGTAGAGTAGTAATGAGAAAGGAACTCATGGACTTTGGAGAAACTGGTTATTGAATGCATTTTGTGCGAAAGCAAAGAAAAACGATTCTGTTTGGTCCACAGACACTTCTGTTCCGCTGACTGTGTGAAGAGTTTTGACACTGTGACTTCAGTTTTGACCAATACATGTTAGCAAGTGAAAAAAAAACTGTAAGGTATAATAAAGGTTAATTTTCTAATCTTTTAGTGTAAAAAAAAAAATCTGACGTATTGACATGATCAAAGCTAAAGTCAGATAGCAAATTAAAAATGCAAACTCAACTTTGTTTGAAATTATTTTTCCCAAATATCACACACTTGCAAAGACTGTCTGTAATACAAAGAGACAATTACATGCATAAAAATTTCCTTTTATTTCGTCATCTAACAAGAAGCAGCTGCTTGAGGCACAGTGGTGCTTTAAGCTAAATGCTAACGCCAGCATGCTAACATGCTCGCAGTGACAATGCTTAACTTAGAGTGACAGCATGCTAATAAATGCTACTTAGCGCTAGATACAAAGTACAGCTTAGGCTGATGGGAATCTCATGAGGTAGGTATTTGGTTGTAAATTAAAGTGTTGACCTGATGATGGTATTAGATTAGAAAGAACGTTTATCAAAACAGTTAAATCAATTCATCCAGAGGGGGACATAATATAACCTTAATGAGTATACTGTGTACTCTGTTCTATCACAGGGGCTGAAATGATCATGTTGCTTGTCATTATATATTACGGTCTACACATATTTGGTCTTGAGAGCAGACCTGCAATAAAACGTAATTCTGCCACTTGTGAACTTAAAACTCTTTTCAAAATTGGCTACGAAAGAATACAGAGTATATGTAGAGTACCAAATTTTATTTATTATTGTGTTTTAGTCAGACAAGTGGTGAAACTGATTTATATGTAAGTCAAGAGCTGATACTTTGCATCTAGGCTACGATGTCGTCCCTTTCTGTAGACATACAAAGAGAGACCGCTAGCAGGGAGTAACAAAAACAAGCAGAGTGTGCAGGTAGACGGTGGGGTGGGCAGTAATGCAGTGGAGCGAGCACTCCGGCTCTTTACTGCGGACTGTTGGGCACTATATGTGTAAACTGTGTGTGATGTGGAGCTATGATGTGAGAGCGTTGCAGCAAGATTAAAACTGTTGTCATGAACTAGTGTTGAAGCCTTTTGTTATTGTTATCTATCTTCCTGCTGTTGTGGTATTACCTGGTAAGTGTTGTTGAGGAAGTGAACCGGCACACTAAACGGCAGGGAGTGATGATAAGGATTCCTCAGAAGGATTGATAGGATTTCCATACGGGACGGCCTGGCATGCCTCTCGCCCTTCTGCTGGGTCCGCTCCATAGAGCGCTGACAGTAAATGGCATATTTACCCACTTCAGTTCTAAAAACAAGAGGGAGACGGTGGTATGTCAGTGGTGTGTGTGTAATGTACAGTTACGTACACTAATTGGAATTCACTCAGAGCTACTTAAAACTTTAACAGTCAAATCAACAACAATTTATGCTGTATTTTCTTACAAAAACACTTATAGGGGCACTCCTGCAATCTACTGTAACACTTCCATACGGTTGGAGGAGACAAATTTGAAAAAGAATGGTGGAATCAAAGCAACAGAAGCAGAGATATCCTGACTTTTAATGCCTAGTAAGGGTCACGTTCCAAAAATACTGCTCCTCCCACGTCTTCCAGTCTCCACACCTTCAGTTTAATACTCAGGTAATTCCGTTGATAATGGCTGAAAAACAAATCCCAGATGACCCAGATGACATCATCACAAAGATATTATACAACTGTTTTCACACGCTGAGGTGTGCCCCTTGTGATGAGTAAACTGAACTTCATGGGTATAATGTGTGCAGTGGCCCTTTCCCTGATTCATTTAAGTTGCAATGTTCATTGCTTCATTACATAAAGAGCGATTTTTTTCAAGCTAATCTAACCTTCAGGATATCCCTGGAGGAGAGTCATGGAAAGAGCAGCCAAATTGTATTCAAATACTTGCACGGCAAGAAACTGTGCTGTAGTCTGCATTATGTTTGTCTGAGGCAGAGTCACAGAAAAAAGTTTTTTTTAGCACAGCAGATGCCACCACAGAAATAAGTACAGCATGACTGGCTGAAATGTATGTCTGTGATAATGCTCTGTCAGTAACATGTAATTATAGTATGTAAGACAACTTGGGCCTCACACAGGAGTTGTTGATAGTTCATTTTAGGGAGAAACAATTTGTTGAAAAAAACAAAACCAAAACAATTTCTGGCTTTGTTCTTTGTGCTAACATTCGGGCCCCTGAAGTTTTCTCACCTGGAGTCACCATGTCTTTTGAGGTGAACCTGGAGCAGCCACAGGAATGGATGCTGAGGCAGAAACAACCCCACGCACAAAGCTAGAAACTGCCAACCCTAAATGAAATGACACGCTGTCACCAAACATGTTCTTGAGAAACTGTCGCAAATATGAGGAAGAGAACCTGTACAGTGCAGCATGTGAGAGGGAGCCTGAAGAACTGCAGTTTGCATATTGTTTACCATGAAACAAGTGTAACTAGTTTTGATCGGGTTAGTCAGAGACATTCATTCATGTACACAATCATAAAGGAGCTACAGGATTATGTCAAATGAATCATTCTGTTGTGTCTAACCCTCTAAGTGGAGCTGGCAGAGACATAAAAGACACAATCAGACATCTCTTTCAAAACATCAGGAAGTGCTGAACATTCAAATTGCATGTTTGCCCTCTGCTGGTTATTAGATGTGGTAGATCAAATGACTACAGGGTGACAGTGGACGGAGGGCTTCTGGTATTCCAAAGCAGGTGTACTGACTTGCTGAAAGGATTTGCATATAAAATCTCTTTTGCTTATCATACCAGCAAGCGAGACAAGGCTCTCCAAAGAGCAGTTTTAAACTTAAAGTGATAACTAACCACATGAAATGCTTTTAAACTGATTGGATCTATGTTTTTTCCAAGCCCTTTAAAAAAAAAAAAAAGATTATTCAGTGAACCGTGATGATTGCAAACTTTTTCAGACACCCTGTAATTGTGATTTCAGATGGCTTTCCATAACATGACACATACTGCTGCTGCCCCCGTGTGGTGAGAATGCAAACCTGCAGGGGTCCCGGATGGCCATGCGGCTGCCTCCTGCGGGTCTGTTTAATGAGCTGGCAGAAGAACTCATTCTGAAGCTCGGGGTGGGCCAGGCACACCTGCAAAGCACTCTGGGCCAGGGAGACATGGTAGTCGATGGCAGGGGCATCGATGGCCACGTTGATGAAAAGCTGACAAGTCTGAGGAGAGATGATAGTTCAATAGAGATTAAAAGACGCAGGAAGGGAGATCGTCTGTGCTTGTGATATATTATTCAAACATTGTTAAAGATTGAAGCTACAGGATCTTTGTGTTGTCTTATTAACAATATAAAGATTTAATTTTACTTTACACAGCAACATTCAGACATATGCAGCACAGTGCCTAAATTATTTGGTTTATGACACTATGTAAGCTATATACAGCGTTTTCTGAATTATTAATAAATTCAAATTCAAATTAGCTTCATTGGCATGAATGTATAATAACAATATTGCCAAAGCATCATACAAACATACATAAAAACAATCAACCCTATACATTGAACAAGTAATTAAAGCGTAAAGTAATTAAAGCGTAAGTTTGATTAATATACAATAATTTGTTCATATAGGGATCTGTGGAAAAATCTGCATATGATTGCTATGTGTTAGTGTTGTGTCATTCAAAGAACGTTTCGTTCATTTGACCTAATCTTGTATGTGACTCATGAGGAACGGGTTGTCTCAGTGAGTAATTTGCCTCATTTTCACGCATGCGTAAACAGTCTTGGACTCTTACGTTCACTCGTAACACAGCAGCTGCATGGTCTCCGTCAGCACAGGAAACAGTATTGATTAGTTCACGACTCTCAACTGTGGGTTGTGAGTCGCTTATTTTTCACGTGACAGCTACTGTGTAGCAGGAATGAACTACTCGTTCACCGCTCATTCTGCAGGCTGAGTGACTGCCAGTGCCAGAGAATGAGAGGCAGGTCGGTTGTCAGGTAACAGTCACTGCACTGACATTATATAGCTATTTTGTTAATGACGTGACATTTAATGAAGCATAGCGTTATTACAGTGCAGCGATGTTGTGCTAAATTTAAGTTAAGTTTTAACACAGCCGCACCGTAACTGTAGTCCTGCTAGTGTTAATGAGAGTTGTTCTGGGTCCGCTCCACTTCAGAGCCCTGGCAGGGTTCTACCAGGAGCCACGTAGCAACGTTAGCGTTAGCCCTGTAAACAGCTGACAGCTGATCCAGGTCCTCCAGAGAACGCAACGTAACTTTTCCTTTTTATTTACCAACAGAGCCGTGCTGTTGTTTCACAGCTTCTGATTGGTGAACAACCTGCAGTGTTTGAGAGCGATGTGCTCGTGTTTGTTTCCCTGTCTGCAGAATCAGGACCTGATGTGGCCCATTCTGCATCCAGACCTGCCAAACTGCTGCGTTTATATAATGTGGTTATTTCTTTGTTCCTCTCTCTGTGCTGGAGTTCTTTAAGAACTTGGTGGCTTCGTCCAGATTATTATTAACTTGGCTGAATTCTAACAAGAGTGTGTTTATTCATATAGTGTATCAAGTTTATTACCTCAATATATTTACTGCAAATCTAATATTAATATTTTACTCATGGATAGGGAACTTAGGCTACTGTATGAATGAGCACTTTAGAGATCATGATAGTAATTATATACATAAGCCTTTATATGGCTGGTCTGGTTGTCTGGTAGTTCAAACGAACGAAATGACACAAAAAAAGATTAGTTCATTTTAATGAACAAGATTTGAATGAACAAATCTGTCAAAAGATTCGAACTTGCCATCACTACCATGTGTCTGTGTGTGCGTGTACCTTAAATAGCTTAATAGCCTCTGTCTGCAGAGCTTGTGAAGGCAGGGTGGTGAGAGGAGACGACAGAGCTTCCTTACTGAAACACAACATGGGATGTCTCCAGAGCTGAGAGTCTGAAAGACAGAGGGACAGACTACTAGCTAAAGGCAACAATAAGCACATGTCATACATATTGAATAAAACGCAATGTGCTCCAGACAAGGACGGAAAATAAAGACCCAAAAAAAACATAAAGACAGTGACAACACGTTTTGTAAAACATCCCAAAACAAAGTTGGAAAAGACACATGCACACCCTAAAATCAATACAGGGGCGGTTCTAAAGTGTTCCCACTAGTACCTTTTTTCCACTTCATGTATTACATGTCAAATTTGATTTGTAGTTAAAGCTGTCTTTGTAATAGCTCCAGTAAATTGATGAAGGAAGTGAAAACTTGGTTTAAATACTGAATCATTCAAGAACTTTGTGATGATGTTGATGGTAAAAGTCATAAAAACACACATCTCATCCCACGATCAGATCATCTTATCAAGGGCTGTATTTATTATAATTTGTTATATTGCAGTTGCAACTTGATGCTTGTGTGATGTTAATATGATGTATGAATTTTGAACAACATGCAGTTAGCTATTAGTAAAACACGATCAAAAACAAAAAAACAAACATTTGTTGCACTCACTTGGATCTCCATCCAGCTGGAAGAGTTTTCCCACCAGTTGTTCGAACTCAGTGCCGACTTTACCCACTGTGGTGCCTGCCGCCACAGACAAATGGTACAGCCACGTATCCTACACAGACACGTACATTAAAACTGGGATGGGCAACGATAGAGGAACCAAAGAATCCTACGCCCTCCTTTCAGGCCTCCTTCCAAAGTCAATCCCTCAAAATACATTTCATGCATAAGCGCATGGGCAGACCACACAGGTAGGCAGGTAGGCCAGCCAGTTCCAACCAGATTTTTTTATGTAAGCATTTGATTTATTGATTGCTGTCAGGATGAAAAGAGAATTTAGTGGTCGACCATTATGAGTTTTTTTAACGGCCGATGCCGATATTTACAGAGCAGCAGGGCGGCTGATGGCCAATGCCAATATCAATACAAAGAAGTCCTGCGTAATTCCATTATTCCATGCAGAGTACAATATAATCTGCAGTCCCTGGGCAGGTGCCAATAGCACGCAAAATATTACAGTAAAAAAATAATCCCACATCCAAAATTTACATTTCATAAATGCCAACCATTTCAAATAAGCCAAATATAACAAACTAAAAAACAGACTCAAACATACCAAACCTCCCAAAACCATAATAAACACAACACCCACAATCCAAATACAAAAATAAACAAACTGTCATTACAGAAATTTTACCATGCACGTAGTAAAAAATATCCTGGTGACATTAAGTGTCTCAAAGCTCACTGACTACATACCGGATTGTCCTTCAAGCATAAATATATGTTAATGCTAATTATCTTAGCCAGTAATGTGTTGATTAAGATGGAATCTTTATTAATGAAATAGAAAAATACTCTGGGTTGTGCTGTAGATTTCAGAACATGACTGGGAGAGACAGTTCAGTCATTCAATTACATTATTTTCTACAGTATAGCCATATATTTAATACTAGTAATAGCATTAAGTATAGATTGCAATTAATAGCTAAAATATAATAGTGGTAATGTTTTAGATTGAGGACATTCAGCTCGAAACTATCTTTTTCACCACCTTGCCAAACAAAGGGGGAGTGCTAACATCGTTCCACAGCAGCCACACTGACAAGGCAGATGTGTCTGCAGACATTTTATTTAGATCGGTCTTGTGAGCGCAGGCATCGGCCGATGCTGACGATCCCATATGATAACGGCCCTATTAATTGACCGAACGATTACAAAATGCATCAGTTCCAGAGGCATGTAAAATAATAAACGCAAGACCAATAGATTCTCACATTCTTACTGAGAACAGAATTAGACCTTATGATCAACGTTCAGTTTATCTGTATAATCAATAGATTAGAGATTCATGTGATCTTTATTTTTTTTTTTGCTAATCGTGAAGATCTTTTGTCCTGAAAAAGTGATGCACTAGAGGAAGAGCAGATTTCCTTTCTGCTTTGTTTATAATAAATAGAAGAGCTTGAAAATGACCAGTGATAGGCACTGTGGCTGCAGCAGATGGAAAAAAACCCACCAGAAACACAAACTTCACAACAACAGAAAACACAAGGACCACGACTCTCCTAGAAGTGCACAGCAGGAAAAACTGCAACAATGACAAAGAAAGATGAACTCTCAGAGTGACGCCGACCTTTTCGTGACGGGACTCGATGAGCAGGTAGGTCGGACCTTGCTCCTGTGGGTGGATGGCGATGGTGAAAGATGCCGCCTGTAAGCCCCGCCCACATGACTTAAGGTCGTCATCTGAATCTCTTGACCTGTCTACCTCCTCCACCCGGGCCTCCCACAGCTTAATCTGACCCAGGGGGAACTGGGAAAACACACATGAACATAAACGCACACACACACTAAATAAACAGGTAACATGTTTTGTGTTGCACCACTGAAATATAGTTTACAGATCTTCGGTCAAGCCACGTCCTGCTTCTGCTTCATCGGAGCCTTAAATCTTCATAAACGTTAGGTTTTTGGGAAATTCACATGGACTCATTCATATTTATTGCTTGACTTTACAGACATTTTTGGGCCTCGGTTATAAAAGTGGTTACATGAGTGCAGATGTCATGCAGTTTCCCAAGACGAGTACGTCACTTCAGGTAAAACGTCACAAACATAAACCCTGACACGGGGCATTACTGTCTCTACATCCTGTAAATCTGGAGCTTTTCTGTTGAATCTTACCTTGTCCTCTTGGCTACGGAAATAGTACAACGTCTTTCCAATCAGAGCACACCAAACCCGCTTAGAGTAGCCGTGCTTCACCTGCCAGAGACCCAGAGTACATATTTCAGTAATCGCAGTGACTTTCAGAAACAGAACAACCTTTTCATTCTTGGTAAAGTTATGTATTTTGATTTGCACCTTGATGAGCAGGCCCTTCATGCCGGGGCGAATGTCCGGCTGGGTGAAGAGAGGACTGGCTGCTTTCACCCTGAGCACGCTCTGCAGCACCCTGAGCCACTCTTCCAGCAGGTTAGGAGAGTCCGCCTTCAGGTAGCACACACACTTTCCTGTCACTATCTACACACAACAACAAAAAACAGACGCAAGGTGAGGATGTGTAGGACTTCAGAATCCTCAGATTGAAGGGGTCAAGATTTGACTAGAATTTTGTTTGAGTACTGGACAAAACTCTCAAAATAAGGGTTGAATACCTGGAGTACTTGTTTGCCCTCTCCACGGGCGATGCTGCTGGTGGCGTTGAGCTCCATCTGACCCTGAGGTTTCCTGATCACATCACTCTGTGGGAGAATGATAATGTTGTACAGCGGCTCGCTACAGAATTACAGACCTACAGCCAGTGAGCTGAATAAATACAAAGGGTCTGTCAACAGAATAGTAAGAAGAAACTTTAGATTTAAGATAAACGCCAAAATATATTAAAGGTCCTCATAAATTAATGGTAAAAAAAATAACTTACTGTTAAGCAAGAAACCTGTATATTTTATGTAAAAGTTCAAAACAAATTTTTAAAATGTGGGATTCCCTTAATAAAGCAACAAAATGGAGAGAAAAAGAGTTGTGGGAACGCACAGGTGATTTATAGTAGAGCAGCTCTCCGTCTTTGAGGACAAACCAGCGTCTCTTCCAAGTTTTCTTCCAAGTCTTCACCATTTTTAACAGGTAGCCCGACTTCTCCATCGGTTCCTACAAGATATAACACTGTTCAGTATGCAGTGCAATATACAGAACTAACCCCTCTTACTGTTTACAGATTATGGTCATCACACAGTATATACAAACTAAATAAAGTTAATTAAAATTGAGTTTATTTCGTTTGTACATACTG
>JAPMOB010138206.1:0-11871 GCA_029875015.1 Lepomis gibbosus | reverse complement strand
GCAAACAGGCTACCAACACACAAGCACCGGAAACGGAAATGAGTCAACACGCTTACCGCAGTACGTCAGCACGTCGAGCGGTGTAGGTCACAGTGTGTCCGTTAAGTCTGTTGTTTCCGCAACTGCAGGAAACAACAGAAGACGGTTAGCTCTAGCTAACATCTTTCCTGTAAAGCACGTTGATTTTTTGGGGCTGCAATGTTACATTAGCTAAAGTTAGCTAACGTAATGAGTAATGTTAATTATTTGCGTCTCATTACTACCTAACTTGTCGAGGAATGAGAACATCAGGTTCAAGCTAAACTGGTGTCCTGCTCACATGCTGTACATCCTGATAGTTAAATTATATTTCAGTGTCCAGAGGACAACTGGTTGTTAAAGGAAGGACGCTGGTGACCACAGAGGAGCTGAGGCTAGGAAAGTAAATTAGGGATGTAAACTAGTCTTTTTAAGCAATTTTAATGTGCAAATGAAATGCTTAGTAATTATGCAGATATCACATAGAAAAAAAGATGCATCAAGATGTACTGGGGAAGAAGTTGGTCTTTAAAAATCACATCGTAGTTTCTTGGCCCCGCGGGGTTTCTCTGTGCTCCGGTGATCAGAAAGGGAGAGAAGCACTCCACAAGTAAATGGCAGGCACTCTATGAAAAGTAACCATGGCAACGGCTTCTGTGCGCTACACAGCGGTAGCCTATTTAACTTAAGTTAAAATTATAAGCTACATAACGTTACCTGACAGGCCTTCATCTAGTTTTGCAGGTACGCTCTGCCGTGTGAATTCCCTCCTGCTGATGTCCTGATAACTATTTAGATTCTGGAAACTCACAAACAGCAAGGATCAGTCTCTCTCGCAGATTTGTGCTGCGCGTCGCATACAAAAAGTTCAAGACAGTTCAACTTCGGCAGCGTTTGGGCGTGTGCGTGAGGTGACCATGACCGCGGGAATGCCCCCGTTTGTCACTACACCTTGTGGCCGATCAAGGACACTTGCTACTGAACATAGAGAGTTTCTGCTGCTCCCTGATAAAAGAAAAATTATTCAGCTGATACTTCTTCAGAGAAAAAACAACAAGAAAACAGATTCTATATGTTAATGTTGCTCAGAAGGAGCCTGTTATATGTGGCTCTGGGCTCTAACTTGTTTTACCAAGTTAGATAAAAGGTAAATATCCTGGCAGTGACAAACAGCTTTGTTTTATATTTGATTTGATTACATTAATGTTTAAGTTGAGATTTACAAGAAATATTATGTATATAAATGTAAAGCGAATACTGCTGGGAAAAATCACATTATTTGTTTAAAGTGTTTGCAAACCACATGTTATTGCACTTTTATGTATATAGCAGTACATTTAAATAAAAAGTGCAAAACACTACTTTAGAATTCATTATTCAATTTTGAGCATAACTATGCAATGAAGTCATTAAAGTCATAAGTCATTATAGCCATGACCTTCATAGAAAGTGTTTCTACTAATCGCTAAGAAGGACACAAAAGAGGCTTTGTATGTCTTGACAGAAGACAGGTTCTGTAACTGTGTTATTGTAACTTTCTACAAGCTTAAAGTGGTGAATTTTCTGTTAAGAAGATCAAGGATATTTAAAGACCACTCATCTTGTTTATTGCTTAGTTGTTGTTTTTTTCACGCTATTCATGTTGACTATGATCGGTGCCACCCCGCTGGGCCGCTACCGTTTTGTTCCTATTTCTGTGTGAAAATACACATCAGTATTTTTATCAACAGAGGTGCTGGATGTAAAATTGACCAACAGTTCCTGTCTGATAAAGTTGTAGCCTGGCATCAGTGTGGGCAGCTGTGGCTCAGGAGGAGGAGGAGCAGGTTGCAAGCTAGTCGAACAACATTCGGTGTATGAATGTGTGTGCCATTTTTCCGATTGGGTGAATGGCTAAAGTGTAACAGTGCTTTGAGTGGCCGGAAGATTAGAAAGCCACTATACAAACACAGAGCATTCACATTTCGCATTGCCATTTTTGTATTTCAGGAGACAGAGAGTGTCCGCCATCGTGATTTGGATATCATAGGGTTTTGAAACACCATTTAGATTCTGAAAATCTGCCGGCCGGGAGCCATTATGAAACTAATCATGGGATGCATTTTTGCACACTGTAGATTTTCCCCCTTATCATCTGTATTGTTCTAAGAAGGAATCTTTGTGCTGTCAGTATAGAAGGGGCGAACAATTAAAGCAACAAATAACTCTTTCAATGTGCAAATATTCATGTGAATATTTTATCAAGATTGGCTTTTAAATAATGTGAACTTATCCTTTAATCACGTTCTGCACTAAAAATAAACGAGAACCTTGAAAATCAAGGGGTAAGAGCCAAATATATTCTGTAGCAGTAATGGGCCCAGATGTGGGTTTTAAGTAAATATTTTTCACAGTCATTACCTGGGGTTTAAATTCAGAGGAGCAAGGCGATTAAATGTTTCCTGTTTTAATTAAAAGGCGGTGAGTCATAAGACTGAAAACATATCCCCATGGAAATAATTACAGTGCATCTCATCCATATGTTCCTCCATAAAACAAAATCGCAAAATAAAGGCATCCTTCAAGCATCCTGAGAGAGAGAGAGAGAGAGAGAGAGGTATCCACACTAACTGAGAGCTTGAACACTTTCTGCGGCTCCTAAACCTTTCACAGCTTTCAGCAGGTTAATTGATTCCCACTTCAGAATGACATCATTCAAATTTCTCTTTTAAAGCTGAAGGAAATGAGCTGCAGTCGATGGTTAGTGCAGAGCCTATTAAAGGGCGGGATTAGGAGGAATTCCTCTGATGTTGAATGAAATAACAGGCTAAGTAAGGCAGTGAGGAAACTGACCTTACCTCACCATCATTCTTGGATAAAACTATTCCTATTAAAGGACAACCACGAAGGCTGACTGCTAATGAACTGCTATCCCATGCTGTGTGTCTGGTCCCAATATATAAACTAAAACTCTGAACCAAAGTCTACCAAATCCCAAACCAATGATTGTGGGAATAGGTTTTAGCTCTTCTGGGAGGGATTTAATGCTCTAGTTGCACATGAGAGTACAGACAGGCTTACTAACAAATACTGTTACTTTAAAGTCTTATTTCACCCATCACACCTCTAATGTCATTGAAGAAAAACATGCAAATCCCTTCCCAGCTTACAGCTGCAAACAGGATATATAGGTCATATTCAGAGGCCAGTGCACTGAGCAGACGTGTTCAGAAACTGGTCTGACCGCATTTTTGTAGAGATAAGCAGATATAACCGGCTATTGGAATGTTTTTGCATTGAGGCATGTTTATCCTGAACCTCAGCAGCTTGAAAACACATTGATGTAAATGTCACAGGCATTAGGTACTTGATGGATCAGAAACAGAAAAACTTTGCTGGCACAAGTAGAGAGACAGCAGCCTGAGCTGCCATCTGTTCTTGATCCATCACAGCTTGCATACATCTTTTCCCATTACTCTGAATGGAAACGTGACTCCTGACCAATCAACCGAGAGCATCTGTCTTTTGGAAGATCAAACTCGGCCCATGCTCTACCTCTGACATAAACTTCAGTGAGGACAAAATCAAAGTGACGGCTCAACCCGGAACAATTCCATATTCCAGGACAGTGCGCCTTTTGTGGGCAGAGCTGTTGAGGAGGCAGAATTAACCAAATGTTTTGGTGTCCAAGCTAACTGACTGCTGAATGTGAAAAAAAAGTTTAGGAGCCTTGTTAACTTGTTTACCTTAACAGCAGCAGAATAGTGTTCCAAACTACTACTTTAAAGCAGGGTTTGGGTTTGTGGTGTATTCACACTGAAAAACTGACAAAATGAAGTATTCTAAAATATCTATTATCCCACTATGCAATGGACTAAGAAAATGGAGAAGCTATTTACATATGTAAAACATTAAACAAATTGCCAATTGTGGTAAGAAAGCTTGAGAAAGATCTCGGAAAAACAAAGTATTAAATCTTTTCAATTTTATCGGTTATTTGGGAAGCTTTGCTCTCTCTTTAATCTCAACCAAAAAAGCTCCATTTAGTCGGTGTACAGGATCTTTCGATCATTTCAAATGATCAACAAATAAGGTTTGCCCAGTTGACAGGGAATAGTAGGTGTATTTTGGAGCACTTTAAGGACTTCTCATCCATCTAGGTAAACTGCATCTGGTTATGAAGACCATTTTCATGATTGAAAGCTCAAAAACACCTATTAAATGGATGATGAGTTATATATATTTTTTGTTAGCAAATAGTTAGGCTTATTAGCTTCCTCACTACACCTCTTGCCGTTTTCATTATTACAGCTCCAAGGAGTGTTTGTAACTGTTTTACACCTACAGCAAATCCTAACACTACCAACAGGCAAGATGGATGTGTTCTCCATGTTGAAATGCAGTGCACTGGGTAACAGATACCTTTTCTAGGCACAGCAGTCGGTCTGGGCTTCTGCTTTCTCCTCAACGGGATCTGGCTCGGACCTTCCTCTTCCTCGCAGCAGGTGAGGAAGACGTGACCACATGGGTAGCCCAGGTACTGATGGGCATCACAACCCCGTCCTTCACTGCGTACCCGTAAGCCAAGGGCACAGCAGCTACAGCACACCTGCCCATCCAGACACAACACAGAGCCTATTAGGAGTGTGACACCGGGGTGCCGTTCACGTAATCACCACCTCTCTTTATGGCCCTCCACTTTCAGCCCCGTTTAGTAAACAGCAGAGGAGGGGGGAGACATAACAGCTAAACAGGCAAGCATGCTAGTTGGGAAGGGTTTCAGCTGTCTCCTCGATCTGAACCACATGTCATGCAAAGAAAACCAGACTTACACCTTTTTCTACTTTACTCTAAAACAATGACCTGGCACAATGGTTTGGCTCAGGCGCATCAACACATGACCAGTTGGCTTGAGGGCCAAACCGCCGGGTTTTCTCTTGGAGAAACAGGGAATGCTATTTGAACTGACTCTAAGCAAAGGCATGATTCCCATTTCCATATGGAAGTATTCACAGGTCTGAAGGATGCACACAGAAACGGGAGACTTTGGCATTTCCATCCTAATACATCTCAACCTGCCAATAAACATAAATAAGCTGTTTGACCTTTACAAAAGCCTCTTTGCTGGCATAGGTGTCTGAAATTGAAATCTCACTCTGGCCAAAACAACTATGCATTCCAGGGGATTGTTTAAACAGTTCAAAGTCTAAAATACACTGGCAAACTCAATTTTCACCATGTTATTGTGGCAGATCCAAAGGATTCCGTACTTGACCACTGCCTACGGCTTGAACTGTTTACACTTTCCAGTTTTGTCGTCTTGAACTATTTGAAACAGTGAGTCATTCCCTACATGACTCACAAAAACAGTTCATACTGTATTCTATAGGAAGAGTGAATCAATTCTCTGTTTGTTTTATGGAACTTGGTGGTGGGAAATATGTGCGCCATCCACCCATGATCCTCATGTCTTTCAGTCATGACTCAACGGTATTGCTCTTGTTTCTTCCCTGTTCCCTGCTATGTAATTAAGAAAATCTATGGTGAACGCTTGGGAAACAACACCGCTAGAAGAGTTCTCATAGTCTTTAGACCGTGATGTACCTGGTAGGAGTCATCTGTGCACTCGTCCTTCTTATCCACTTTACAAGTGTCCCCTCCTCTGGCTGAAGTCATACCTGATTCACACTGGCTCTCCTTCAAAGAGCTGAGGCAGCACTGCTTCTCTGCAACACTGACACAAACACATGCACTGAATGAACAGAATCAAGCCGTTAAAGGCAAAAAGGCAGCTGTGAAAACATTTAAAATGTGAAGACATTGGCGAGTTAGTCAGACGCCTTTTGGTGACATCAGACCTGTTAGAGATCTGCACTCTACTCGTGCGTGCATTCACAATTTTAATCCTAGCAGACTCCAGCAGAAACATTAAAAACTATATGTTTACAATATATACAATATATTTTTTTCTGTATAAAGAGAGAGAAAAAAGAAAGCAGATATATTGAATTGCTATTGCTGAAAAACTGCCAGGCATAATCATGTCAATCAATCAATGATAAGTTTCAAAATTGGGGTTAAATAAAAAGAAAATGGATTACAACTTTACAGAGACCATCCTAATATGAGTCTTGCCATAATGCTTCACAAATAACTAGAGCATCTTTCATCATTAGACCATACCTGTCTAACAAACGTGCACTTCTAAACTCCATCCCAGCAGATTGAAATCCAGGATATCTGATTAAAATTCGCCAAAACTAACCCAAGCAGGCTCCCTCCAGAGCCACAGAAGACTACAACTGTTCTCACATGCTGAATAGTGATCCAGAGTTAGCTCAGTAAACTGATCATCATGTGTAAAATTGGTGTGATGCTCCTTTAAATAGTTATATAGCCGCAGTAGAAACATAGTAATTTTAAGCTGCTTTGTTGTTCAGTAAAAAAGCAAAAAGTGCCTATTCAGCTGATCTGATGACTAGAGATGTGGATGTTTGGCTCCACCAAATCATGTTTCATCCAACCAAATCATTTCTTATATTATTCAGCAATGTTATATACATTTCTTCCTCCAAAGCAGCTTCCAAAAATGTCTGTTAAATTAAATCTACAATGTGAAAGCAAAGGCAAGTTCACTTACCTGCACATGGAGTTCTTGTCACTGTTCAGCGGTGGCATGTGGTTGCAGTGGTGATTTTCTGTGGCCCATTTCTTACCAGCAGCACAGCAGCTCTGCAGCAGGTCTTCAGTAGAGACACCTGGACCTGCAGCCCAGAGACATGCCGGTATGCATACATCAGCACACACAAGACTGATGGAATTGAAACAGTTGTGCAGTAAATCCTCTGTGTCTGCACAGTTACACTGCATGGAACAGACAGAAGCCTGAAGAGCGCTGTGAACACAGTAAGCAGTCATACAGAAACATATGGTAGACTGCACCAGGCCTCAAAGGCGCCTTTAAGATGTCTACAGCTGACTTAAGAGGTGCAGTCACGTTACCAGAATACAGTAGCTCATTTTATGATTGGAAACTTTTTTTACTCAGGTCTGGGGAAAGTTACAGTTAATTTTATAAATCCTTTTCATAGACAGTCCACAGATAGGTTTGCGAACAAGAAGCAGGACAGATTGAGTCAGCGTTTATAAAGAAATGCTGCCCGAGCCACAAAGGAGCAGCAAGGTGGAGGGAGGCATTTGGGGTGTTTGTTCAAACTGCAGACAAATCACATTTGTTTCTCAAATCAGATCTTTAGACAGACTGTCCGCACTGTAATGTTGCGAGTGACACAAATGACAATTTGATATCCAATTTGCAACAATGGGATTTCACATGGTTTTATTGGTGTCCAGCCTTTCTGAAATCAATCTGGATATGCCAAAAAAGTGAATATGTGCAGGCAGTTTACACAAGGCCTAAGAGTCTTAAGCCAGCCTAGCAGCTCTGTGAGGTTATAACTTACGCACAGCATGCTTTGAGCTGAATGCTACCAACAGCTAACATGCTCACACTAACAAAGTTACAAGATGATGTTTAGCAGAGATAATGTTTACTGTGGTCATTATCTTATTTTAGTACAAACGTTAACATGGTCACATTAACTGATCAGTACTAAAAGAGAGTACAGAATTAACAAAGTTGTTTTGCAGGTATTTGGTCATATATCTAAAAGAAAATATCTGAAAAGTTGTTACAGTTCATCCTGAGGCTGATGTCTGTACCAAATATTACTCTGAAACTAAAATGAGGAGCTCATGGTCGTACAAGAGGAGCTTAAAATTCTTCGTGTACAGTGCTAAGGCAAACTGAAACTGATGTTAACACTGATGTTAACACTGATAAAACCTTTAGCATTCTTGTTGTTGTCATTAAATCTACTGGCCATGTGGGGGAAAAACATGGTTTCTCATAAACAAAGGTGAAAAACCACAGGGCCAAAACAAGGACCTACAGTATTGTTGAATTATCCAAGAGACTGCTGTATTTCTGTGTTTAGGGAACAATGACAATATCATCAAAGAAAAAAATGGGAATTAAAAACACCGAAAAATACTTTAAGAACCAGGCTCTTTCCATTTCAAATCTCTATGAGTCAAAACAAAAGGTTTAAGAAAAATAAGAACAGACATTCACACACAAAGCTGACTGTGCGTCACTGTGAAAGTGATTTTTTTTAATGAAGCAGAAATTAAATTATTTTATGAATGCCTCTGTAAATTCAGTTGTCAATATTAACTGGCGATTTTAGTCATTTAGTGAAAGAATACCAAAAATAAAAATGCCAGTGATGGCTCCTCTTTAAAACATCTCCATTTTACCACTTATTCAGAGGAAAAATGGCACCATTTCAGTGTCATCAACTGAGGGAAATGAGCATAAAACATCTGTTAAACCAGGAAGCCATTAAATCCACATAATTGAACGAATACATTTCATATTTCTAAGCCTCACATTTCTGTTGATGCAAAAAAAATAATAATCAGGTCCTCTTTCTTGTTTCCAATTAGCTGATCTGCAGCAAACCTTGCCTACGTCAAGAGACTGCTGACGTGGCAGCCATCAGTGATCGTCGCCGCAGAGACTGAAATGCCCCCCCACTGCTGAGTGTGTGGCAGCAAGCCCGGCTGCTCTGCACGGAGCTCAGTTGGTGGATGAACACTGCTGCTGCTGCTGCTGCTTGGCACTATAGAGCGGCAAGTGCTCGTCAGCCTCCCCATCGCCTCCACGTCAGACCCAAAGTCGTCTCACCCTGCTGCTTTTATCCACATATTAGCATAAATGCTTGAGCACATACACGTACACACACACACACACACACACACACACACCAAACTCGTCTCTGTGCCCTTTGAAGAAAAGCCACTGACAAAGAGCTTTTGTTTTTCAACTCAATAAACCTTTGTTGTCTTACATACAGTACAGAACATTTGCATATTCTTCATATTCACACTGCTGTGAAAAGAAGCTTTGTTTTAGAACTTTGAGGACATGAACCTAATCAACAACAAAAAAAGATAACACCAACAGTTTCCTATAACTCTCATTCGGTCCACATGCATAAAAGCATCCAGTTATGAATACACTTGTGCTATACAAACACAAAGCACAATTCATTACTGTCCACTCCACTGGAAGAATTCCTGTTGAAACAAGCTTATTTCTCGTAATTTAAAACAGCTACATCAGAATTCACTCCATGGGTGTCAAATAAAGCATAATGATAAGATTTAGCAGTTTTCTGCACGCATTATTTCCCTGATGTTATATCCATTGTATTCACCTCCAAGTATAATACATCTAAACTATGCTAATCCCACTGCACAGTGTACATTCAGATAAAAAAGAATCAGAGAGCCAGGAATGCCTTAAATAGCTCCGCTTTGAAACTCCTTTTATTTCACTTGGCTACACTGAGTTTCATCCCAGCGCCAGCTCCTTTAAAGCTTAGTAAAAAAAATCATTTAAAGCAAAGGCTCTGCAACATACTCTGCATTATTTATAAGCACTGTCTTCAGAAAATAGTGTCAAGTTGAGAGAAGAAGACCCTTGAAAGAAAAACTTTAGATTTTTTAGATTATTATTGTAGAATTGATGTCCTTGTTGATGGCCCACTTCAAAAAGACTCATCTCAAACGCAGTAATGTCTGAAGCTGATGTATCCATGTTTTATTAACGCAAACTGGGAGATCTGTGTGTAATCCCAATAAGGAACACGGTAAGGTTTGTGTCCTTTCTTTATTTCAGCAGGTGAACAAATACAACAGGAAAAGATTGCTCAACCGACATCTTTACTCGCTTTTCATGGATCTTCTGAATGTTTTCAAGAAGTAAAAACACACCATCCCAGTTTGAGTTTGTACAGGTATAAGAAACTTTGGGATTGTATTTGAAGATGCAGCTGCACAGGTTAATGATGTCACACTGACACTAAATGGGAATGTTGGAAGCCGGAAAATTCCCACTGTTATGTGAAGTATGTTCCAGGAGTGCTTGCCAAAGGACAAACATGAGGTTCAGCCGGAGGATCAGATGCAGCTTAACACTCAGGAGTAGCCTGCTAATTACCAGAGAAACAATAGAAACGAGCACACATATTTATAGCTCAGAAACCGCACTTTTGTCAAATAGCAATTGTTGGAAGAGTCAACATGTTTGCCGGAAAAGCTGCACTGCCTCTCCTCCTAAATGGCCTGCGATGTAGCAGATAGACCACAAATAAGAGACATCTGTCCAATTAAGAAGCTCCCATTGGGTTTGTCAGGACTGATTCGCCCGGCCTCACACCGCTCGCCCATCATTACTCTGTCTGGCCAAACGCAGACCTGTCTCACACCACACTGAGACCCCTGTGAGACACATCTGTGCTACCTGAGACTGTGTGACAAAATGTGTCACAACATACAGAGCGGGACAATGTGACAAAAACATGTGGTGTGATAAATGTTTGCAGCCACTAATGTCTCTGGATGCTCTGGGTGCTGATTATGTGACGATATATTAATTGGCTGACTTCAGCCAATTAGTGTTTACCACTACTGATATGATGCAGGTTCTTCTCTAAATGAACTGCTCTGCATATATATACATACTATACAGTATTACATCTATTGGATAAACCTTAAAGCTGCATTAATCAATATTTTTTAACAATGGATCAAATGACCGTCTGTAATGTTGAACGTTCCTGTTGGATTCTATGTATCGCCTCTAAGCGCGTTTTGTTTAAATGTATTTATTTGTGCAGCCAGTACAAATGGGCTGATGAGGCACTCGAGGCATTCAGGGAGTGTTATTTTTATGATGTAATAATCTGAGTCGGACAGAGCGGGTAATGGCTTAGAACAATGCAAGGATGCTAACTGCCTCAAGTCCCCCTACTCTGGCCACAGTCGCAGGCTTTCTCGCCTTGAAACACATAGTGGTGGTCATTCATCATTATGCTTCGAACCGGGCAAAGTGGAATTGACTTCCTCCTTCCCCACAACCAATACAAGGAGGCTGTCAAAATTATACACTACACACAATGCAGCAGATTGTCAGGAACATTTTTCATCAGTCTTCTTCATTTTAACTTTTATTTCTGCTTATTAAGTCATGTATATTTAATATTATAGAGAAATATTTAAGGGGGGGGGTGTTCATCAACAGTAGTAATATACTGTTTATCGCACTTCTGACTTATCTGTATCTCATTAAAACAGTTGTACACACACTTACACAGCGTAATGCATTGTTATCAACTCATATTGCTAACAATGGCTAGGGGCGTCCATCTTGGTTTTCTGACTGTTGTTTTACTGGAACACGGTCGCCTTTATTACTGAAGCACGTATTACCTGTGACCTGTGAAATGATGGTGCATTCCATTTGAATTGGAAAGTTGGAACTTCTGAGCTCCCAGTTGGAAATTTAAGTCAAAGTGATGGATAGAGAGATGAGGGCCTATCCAGAGGCAAAAAAAGCTGTATTTTACTCAGCTGGTGACTGGAGAGAGAACCCCAATCACCAAACATATGTGGCAGGCGATCAAAAACATCAACGGCTACAAAAGTAGGTTAGCATCATGTGTGAGGCCACGTTACCTGATGAGGCCAATGGGAGGAATTCTACAGTCTTGCAGAATGGTCAATGTCAGCTATACCAAGGAGCTGATCGATGAATTTAGGAAAAAGGAGATGAACACACACACTCCTGTCTACATCAGCTGAGGAAGAGTAGGTGAATAGTTCACACAGAAACGACTGTTTCTTATGGAAGCTTAAGAAGGCCAAATTCCCACGCCAAGTTCTTGTAAGCTTTTACAGAGGAGCAACAGAAAGCATCCTGACTGGAAACATCACTAACATGGGATGTGCACGGCCCAGGACCAGAGG
>JAPMOB010138136.1:0-17432 GCA_029875015.1 Lepomis gibbosus | reverse complement strand
CTAATCTTGCAGGCATCTTAACACTGAGCTCAATGCCCCATTTTCTCTTACCTCTTTCCCCTTAATACCAATAAAGCTCCCCTCATAAACTATTGATAATCTGTGACACCAAAAGCCAATAAGGTTGTCTTTTACCTTGACTGCATGTGCAAGACTGGCCAACTGAAATGCATTCAGGGTGTGACAAAGAAAGTAGAGCTGTGTACGGCTGCAGAAGCTGCAGGGTCAGCCACAAGAGACACCAAAACTGTTCTGTTCTAATTACAGGGTATAAAATTCATAGCAAGGAAAACACAATACAAAATAAATGTATATGAACAGCTTTGACAATATCACCTATAAGCTGCTGTTATAATCTATATAGGCTACTAAACACTGCAGCTGCCTTTTCTTATAAAGAGCCAAATTTTATATTAAATATTCCCTATAGCACAGACATGCAACTGAAATAGCCCTTGAGTTTAGTACTGCAAAAACGCAATGGAAATTGTAATGCAATAAATCTCGTGGACTAAACGTATATTATTCTTAGCTGCCTTATAAAAAAAAATCATATACTGTATTCTTGAGCTAACTAACTTTATTTTCCAGTGCTGGCTTCTTGTGGAGAAAGCTGGGGGGGAAATCATTTGAAATGGTTTCACAATTATTTGAGTAACAATGCACAGCTGAGGGACAGCAGATTAAATTTGGGCTATGTCCATGTAAGTAGATCAAAATATCGGTTACAAATAATAGTACAGTAAGATGCATTTTCTACCTTCAGTGATCTTCTCTTTGGGGGCCAGCGTTACTTTGTAGGGAAACAAGAACACACAGTAAAAAGACTCCTGTAGTGCAAATGCTCCATCTGCTGGTCACATCTTTATGTGTGTTCTGAGGGGTTGTTATTTACCTCGCTGAAACTCTTGATAGGGTAATTTCCTGACAGCCAAACCAATCCAGTCAAGCTGCTGAGCTGATGCATGAGAGAAAACCCCGACTGACTGGTTCCTTCAGCTGATGGTCTTGGCTTCGGTCTGAAAGGTAGCTACTTAGCGTTAGCAAACCTCAGCTCTAACAAAAGGATCCAATATATAACGTTACGACCATGGGCACATTACCCTCACAACGCCGGTGACGCCGTTGTCAAAAGCTTTTTCCTTCGCTAGTTTGTTAGCGTGCTAACTTAACCTGCTGACATGGTGTTAGCCTAGCTAGCTAGCATAAGTTATTGCCAGCTAACGTCAGGCTTTGTGAACTGCGCTTGAGGAATAACCATGCTTGTCATTGTGCAGAAAAACTATAGTAATATTGCTGTGTTACTGACTGAATCCCCTGACTCGTGTCACAATTAGCGAGGACAGTTAAGTAACGTTAGCATGCTAGCTTTGTGCTTGTTTACATTAACTCAGGTGACCTTTAAGCTTTATAAACCCACAGTGACCTTCCTGAGAACAAACACTGACCACAGTGCAAGCTAGCCCCGGGCTGTGCTTCGCACCTCATCATGGCTTTGGGACCGAATCATCTGTGTTTGTGAAATATACTAGCTCTGAACCTTGAAGAAACCCTTGGTGTGGCCATTTCACGACACTTACCTCAGATTTGAAGGCATTTGCAGAATGACCAAACAATCACATTAGGGTGGAAGAACAGCTGCACAACAGTTTATTTTTTCGCGTTTGCAAACTTTTATTTACCCAAACAAAGATGGCAGCCGGAAGTGACACACCTCCTTGCTCCTCTTGTCAAAGTCTGGCCTGTATTTATTTGAAGAAAATAGTGTGTGTGCCACAAGTCTCAACTTGTAAAATCATTGATTACGTGGAAGGAATAAGTTGAATTTAAAGTTGGTTGTGTTTCTATCACGAATACTGTCATATTTTTCTTCCCTAGTTGCCAAACCCTGATGATTGTGCGCCATTTCACCTGTAGAGGCATAATAAACTCTCACCTCTATGCCCACCTGAAAAGGCCCTGGGGCAGCCAAGACATGGCCAGACCCAGTTCAGGTTCTGCTTCTGTTAAACCATCCTCCCTGATGAGCAGTTCTTTTATTCTTATCCACCCATCCATGAGATTCCATTGTTAACATATTATGTTATGTATTTGTTTTTCTGGCCGTGTTTATGTTCAGACCTAGCAGCCTTCAGGGAGATTTTCTCCAAGGCCCAGGATATAGCCATCATCACCGGAGCAGGGGTGAGTGCAGAGAGTGGAGTCCCCACGTTTAGAGGAGCAGGAGGCTACTGGAGAAAATGGGAAGCACAGGTATGCAACTTGTTATATTATTGAACTATATTGGGTTATAAATAGAGGTGCGTTTGTTATTTAGCTTACCCCCAAAAAAATAGTCCTGACTCAGGACAACCAACATACCTTACTCTTTGGAAACTTTATTGCATTTCTGAAGAGTTGAAACAGTGCTGTGTTTATTTAGCTTAAATTTCCAGCAAGCAAAAACAATTGTGAAAAAGGAACATCAGTGATAATAGTTTTTTCTCAAGAACATTTAAAGTTAATAACCATTTTTCATGTTTTCATCTTGTAGAAACTTGCCACCCCAGAGGCCTTCTCCAGAAATCCCTCCCGTGTTTGGGAGTTTTACCATTATCGCCGAGAGGTCATGCTCACAAAAAATCCCAACCCCGCCCACCTGGCCATTGCTGAGTGCGAGGAGCGACTGAGCAAACAGGGACGTAAGGTGACCGTCATCACTCAAAATATCGACGAGCTCCACCGCCGCGCTGGATCCAAAAACATCCTGGAAATCCACGGCAAGTAAAAAACCGGGAAGACACCTAATGCCAGCATGGATAGAATAATTGCAGTTATCTGTTAATAACTTTTCCACTACTAAATCAAAATAACTGTTAACTGTTTATAATAGTCACTGTTAAAGAAATTTCTCAAGCAAAAATTCTCTACTTCCAGCTTCTAAGTTGATTTGATTTGTGGATTTTCCTTGTTGGTTAGACAAAAACAGAAAATTTGACATCAGCTCGGATGTTTGTAAATTGGACGCGATGGACGTTTTTCACTGTATTCTGACTTTTTATAGGTTCTTAGACTTAACTGAGTAAATCATTCTTGATCCTTTTTATCTGTACCATCTGTCCATCTCTTTTGGGGCTACACCTGATTATTTTCACAACTGACTGATCCACTAATACGTTTTCATTGGTGTCAAACTTTAAAATGTCAAACTTTGAAATCAAGTTTTGTAAAATATTCAAGATATGCATATATGCTGGTACTTGATTTTCTAGTTGATATGTCACACAAAACAGTTAATCCATTGTTAATCCAAATAGTCGCTGATCCATTTTCTGTCTTCCAGCTAATCAATCAACTAATTGTTTGAGCAATAATAATTTGATCTCTTCAGGAAGTCTGTTTAAAACACGCTGTATGAGCTGCGGTCATGAAGCGGCAAATTACAAGAGCCCCATCTGTGCTGCTCTGGAGGGCAAAGGGTAAGAGCTTCGTCTGGTGTCGTTTGGTGAATTAGACTGTTTGCCTCAACAATATGAAATTTTTTTGTAAGAGATATTGATCATGTCCATTTGAGAACAGAATGCCAGCAGAATAAAACCTCATGCAGTCTGTCAGACGCCAGGAGCTAAATAACACCTTATCGAAATTAAATGTCACTTTAAACGCCGCTTTGTCACAAATCTGACATTTAAAAATGATGTTTTTAATCGCTGAAATGTACAGCTAATAAATTCAATCTCTGCCGTGGAAAAAAAAGAAGTCCTGTGCTATCAGAACTGATCGTGTAATGTTAAAACTCATCTCTACTCACTCAGTTAACAGTAATTTTGATTAGATTCTGATCCTTTTTTCATGCCAACCTTCTGTTCTCCAGTTAGGATGTAAATGTCTCTCTTTTAATAAAATACAATTAAAACACTTGAAGGTTTACAGTTTGTGCAGAAGATGAATGAATAGAGTACATTTGAATACAATTAAATAAATAGGTAATTGAAAGTATCAGTTTGGATGTTCATTTTCAGGTGGATCTATCTGTGGTCAGTGTTTCATGTTTATAGTATATTGTGATAGTTGAGTTTTTTATTGTGTAAAAAACACAGACAAAAATGATGATCTCATAATGAACATTGTTAGTCATGTCTTACCTAAAATTCTCTGGATTTACTCATTTTAATGTATTTGTGTGTCCAATGTGTAGCTGTTATATGAAGGAAAATATAAATATCAGTATTATATGAGAAAAAATGGTTAAAAAAAACAAGTGTATTGGGGTAAAATGGCCCTTTTTAGTGACACTGAACTTTTATTTAACAAATTTAGAGCTCCAGACCCCGACACAAATGACGCCCAGATCCCTGTTGAGCAGCTGCCCAGGTAAGACACACTGAGGCTCTCTGTTAGTGCTCTGCTCTTTTCTATGAGGTTATTTGTTCTGACAAAGTGTGTGTGTGTGTGTGTGTGTTTCAGGTGTGAGCAGAATGGCTGTCATGGTCTCCTGAGACCAGCTGTGGTTTGGTTTGGAGAGACTCTAGACTCAGACATCCTCACCAGTGCAGAGAAAGTGTTGGACAGCTGTGACCTCTGCCTCGTGGTACGTAAGTGTGTGTGCATCCTACTGCTGTACAGTACTACTGCCAAATTCACTAATCTACTCTTTAATTTTATTTCCACACTCATTAATAATTGTATAGATGTTTGATTTTTTTTTTTCATTAAATAGTTGAATACCCGTACCTGTAGAGTGTACACATTCAGAGAAAGATGATTAGTAGGGCTAGATAGACCAGAGAGTCTGTCTGAATGCTGTGCTCAGCACAGTCAGATAATCTAACACATGTTGAAGAGAAAAAACTAAAAAATGCTGCATTGTACTAATAACTAATCACCTGGACTTTTACCTTGGCTCAAAGGTCATCCTTTTAAGTTTAAAAGGGCATTATGTAGTTTCCAGCGGCCACTAGTGGTGCAGTTTTAAGATTGCTCCCAGGCTCGTACTCATGCTCGCTTGAACTCATGAGGCAGAGTGACAGCGGCTATAGACAGACAGGGAGACAGCTTCATGCAATATACTGGAAACTCAGGTAAACCCCTACTGAAACGTTACAGTAATAGTTTTATCAGCTGCAGGTTGACTGATCCACGCTCGTTACATGATCATGGTACATTTAGCCGACGTGCTACAGCGTTAGTTCGTCTGCTGTCTTCAGTAACCATCTTAATGTCTGTGTAACTTACTTTCACCGGAGGCTCAGCAATGTCAGCGCAGCTACATGTAGTGGATGATAACGAAACGGGTAGTGAGTTGGACTGAATATGATAAAGAGATTTATAGCAGGTAACTTTACTGTAGTGTTAGTGCATGGTTCTTCCTCTGGGTTGTTGTCACTGTGAAGTTGCAGTATTGTTATGAGGGTCACATTAGTTACAGCAACTGAGAGGTGGAGAAGCTGTGTACCTGAGCATTGGTAACGTTACAAACCAAACAGCGGCAGGTCTGAGCTTCTGTAGCGTTGCTCCTAGCTGCATCATGATAGGCTAACACTAGTAAACAAATCCCTCCACATTTGCTTTTCACCATTACATCCTTTCTTGCAGGCTAAATCAACACTATGACATAATATCTGTGGTACACAGGATAGTGTTGTCAATATAGTACAGAGAGAGGGGCTCGGGAACGCGCACAGTGTTAAATTCGACCTCAAGTCCTCACATTTAAAGCAGAATAGTGGGTGATACAAGCAATGGAGAAAACAGGCATGTGCTTCATTATTAAGTGAGTTTTCTGCCCATTAACGATAAGGCAATGCCAATTTGATTAATTTCATTGGAAAAAACTTACATATAGTCACTTTAAAACCCCACTCTGCAGGTTGGCACTTCATCCGTTGTGTATCCAGCAGCCATGTTTGCTCCTCAGGTGGCAGCCAGAGGAGTTCCTGTGGCCGAATTCAACATGGAAGACACACCAGCCACAATGCGCTTCAAGTATGTTTCATTTACTGTCACACAATCGCACACATGCATCGTTTTCACTCATTTATTGTGTTTACAGCACAGGCAACATTTCTCAATGTGTTTCAGGTTCCACTTCCACGGCCCCTGTGGGACCTCGTTACCCCCCGCGCTGGCACGCCATGATACTGAAGAAAATTAAAAATGAGTCTTGGACATTAGCTGATCACAAACCGTACTGTCTTAACACTGGAGGTCTGTTTTATCACACAGATAAAATGTACGATGAAGACTAAAATATAAATAGTTACACACAAAAACATTTAAACAATCTTGTTGAATTATGACGTAAGAGATGATTCCCTTGCCTTTTTAGAGAAACATTACAATTTTTTAACACTGAATATTGAACATTGTAGCAAATATTGCTGCAGTGCCAAATCACACCGGTGCTCTGTGCTGCCTGCAGCCAACACCACCAAATTGAAGTTATACTTGTGAAACTTGTGTTTCCATGAGTGCAACATTATAAAAAGCCATGTTGAAAAAGAGCATTATGCAAATTGACTACAGATGAAATATGATCACATGTAGGCCAGCTTTATCACTCCTTTTGCATTACATGAATATTGAATGTCTGACAGTAGGGGGCAGTGTTTAGCTGCTGCTGTATCAGCCACTACACCTCCAGTTAGGAGAAAAAACTGACTCCTCCCAAAGGATCTGTGGGCTCTGCCTGGGATATGTGGAGTGTTAGTGTGTGTGTGTGTGTGTGTCAATTCAGTGTTGTCTGAATTCGTGGACCGTGATGAATACTGTGTATGTTGCCTTCTAGTGGCCATGAGTTACGCCAGGGAAACCAGTGACTGTGCACTGTGCCGTCCCTCAGCTAGATGAAATATTTGTTACATGTATTTTAAGGTTTGGACACGATCGAAGATGCATATGAAATGAAGTCCACTGAAATAAATGCATACTCATAAAATGAAGAGTATCTCTGCAGTGCATCCTCAGAATGTATGCGTGCATGTATCTTAAATACTGCATCATTTGCAAATGATGCAACTGAATCAGAAATCAGATTATTACTGCAGTATGTGGTGGAGATTGTAGAAGAGTTTGTGTTGTGTTGTACTGCCTATGTTTTCGGTTCTAGGCAATGTTCTGCTCTGAGATTTTGCCTGACCTGCCACCCTCAACCCCCCACACTTCCATTGTCTCAACATAAACACACGCTGCACATGCCAAATCCAGTTGTATGTTCAATTACAGTATGGTACTGTCTTTTATAGAGTAAATCCCTACCTACGTTTACTTGTACTCCTGGGGCTTTCCTCTGCAGTTAACACGGACTAAGTGGAAAGACTAGAGAATAAAGATAAACTACCACATGCTGCTGAAATAACGCTACAAGTAGTTTCTTGAAACTTGACCAAACCTACTGAAAAAAGGGAACATGTCTTCTAACAATAAATCATAAGGCGGTATGTACACTGAATAAGTTATTGGTTGAAGTAATCATTCATACTACCTGTGAAGACTTGTCAAAGTTCAGCTAAAGGTAATATAAGGCTTTGTGAAATCTTTCAAAGCTTCTGTGTTTTAATGCAGTATTTCCTCTTTGTTTTATTATCCCTTCGTGCAGCATGGCAAAGAAACATTGTCTGTGCAAACAAAAATGACATTTTACAATAAGGGACTATACAGTCACTTTGGAAAACACCCATTTGATGTGACAAAAGCCTTTGTGAGTGATCACAGCGATCATTAACTCTTTCAATGAGTCATTTCAGCAAGTTTCAGCACCCGCTACATCAGACTTAAACACAAGAGACCACTGTTCATTTCCAGTTTACTACTGACAGTCAAAGTTGTTTTTTTTAAAGCATGACCACAATCACTCCCTTACCTGTTATTGTGACCGTGACGCCGAAGGTCTTCTAACCTAAAAGTCCTTTTATCCCAAGCCACAATCTTTCCTGAAACCTAACCAAACATTAACCATAGTGTTGTCACATCATATAACAGACTGATTTTTCAACTGTGATTTGGAGCTGTAGCACAGACAAAAGGTGTCCTCCTGCCGATAGGGAAGTCACATTAGATTTGTGTCACTTCAGCGGGCACGGACAAACAACCTTTTTCATCCTTTTGGAGGCCTTGTTACTCTCAATGTATGTGAGTATTGTTTTATTACAGACTTGGAAAAAATAGAAACCTTTAACAACGATTTGTACTGGTGTTAAATGTCATTTTCAAACATGACTGTGTCAATGAAGTTACTTTATAGCTATCTGATAGTAGTGATGTATATGTTCTCTGTTGTCATGTCTGCTTTGGCTGAAGTTAGTATTGTACCTGACACTTTTCTCCATGGCCACCCCCCAGACTTTCATCATCTCAGCATAAACACACACCGTGCGCAGGCCATGTCGCTAAACCCTCGTGTAGGAGTGGCTGATGTCATTTGAGGTTATTAATATTTGGCTAATCTGATGGTGATATTCATATTGGCACAAAATCTCATCACACTATCTAATCCCTTATTTTCTCCTATTCCATCATCTGCTTTCTCTCAGATACATTTCGCAGTGCTGTTTTCCTTTTCCGCCCTAGTCTGTACATCTGCCAAGTGTGTGGTGTTTGAGAGGCCATGCATCCCTCCCTCCCTCCCTCCCCAGCTACGCCTCCATCACCTGCTCATTAGGGAGAGGATGATGGTCCGACGGTCCCCCGTGACTCTGCTCCAAAAATAACAGAGCCAATTTCCCGCCTGTTAGGCGGCGATTTCACACCAATCTGAGTTGTACTGCCAGCTAGGCCTGTCAGAGAGAGGGTATGAGAGAGAGAAATAAAGTGGAAAAGAAAAGCGACGCAAGGAGAGGAAAAATGTAGGTCAGAGTGTAATGTGTTTGAAAATACAAGTTCTTTATCCTATAAACAGCCACCCTTATCAGTCAGCAGAGATGGAATATAAGTGCATTTTCTCGAGAATCTATTCATGTGCAACTTTAGCTATTTTGGGTGACTGATCGCATACTGCATACACATACAAAAACTGCATAGTTTTAACACTTCAGTTTTTGTAAGAATTTAAACAAATATGGTGTAAAGTGTCAGGCTAGCTGTTTTCCCCAGATTCTGGTCTTTCTGCTATGCTAAGCTAACTAACAGCTGGCGTATTTACTGTACATCAGAGTGACCCTCCTAAAAATGTCATACTATTCCTTTAATCTTGTGGGCCTCTCTCAAACAGAAACCCTCTGGCAAAATCTATTTTTTACTCCTTCATTAATTTAGTTATTGTGTGAATTTGGTGAATTAGCCTAAATAAATGTGAGTGAGACACTTCCAGGACCTGTTCATAGTGGTTTCTTTAGATCAACATATATAAATTCATCACATCAAAAACTTGTCGCAACGAGGGAACCAGTTTCCAGCTTTATACTTCATCCACACTTTGATTACATCTCTAACTACAAAATCCAGATGATGAAAGATGAGGAGACAACAGTTTTCCATAAAACCTGTTATGTCAATGTCATTCTGATGATAATGTTCTCAACTTAAAGGTCCCTAGAATTGGCATCACTACACTCTTTGTGTAGTTTCTGTTGAAACAAAGGAAAATGTGATTGGGGATAACACAGTGAGGAATCAATCCCCATCCCCAACACTATCAACCACCAACAGCATTGAATATTTGGACTTTGCAGGACTTTTACCTGTAATGGAATCATTTTTAAATAATCCTTATTGTCCTATCTGTAAGATTTAGACATCTCTGACCTTGCTGACCTGAACTGGTAGGGTTAAAAAGGACACTATGGCAGAGAGCACACTGTGCCCGGGGGCACCGAGGATGGAAGGCCTGAAACTAAACACAGTCTGCACCTGTTTTCACCAGGATTGTCTCATTTTTAAACAAACACATATTTATATCACCAGAATCGTTTGAATGATGCTACAATAATAATCACATAAAAAAAACTGGCACATAACCAAGGATCTCAATACTTCTCCATCTGTCTGTCAGTCAGAGATGTAAGCCAGTGTGAATTCCCTTACAGAATGATGGCGGGCCAGAAGAAGTGCTGCAATGAAGAGATGAATTACAGCGTCTTCTCCTTCTCAGCCAAGGCCGGCGGGAGGTTACGGTAAATGTCTCCGTCAATGTCACTGTGTCACCAGCAACCACGTCAGTATGGTTATACCCTCCCCCCGCTGCAACCCCTCGCCACCAGTTTTATGAGCTGTGGGCCCACGTGTGACCTCTAATGGACAGGGGCTTGTGTTTGTCTGTGTGTCTGCGTGACTTGGAGGATGGAAGCAGGGTAGCTGATTTCCCAGAAGTTTGTCAGCTTTATTTTGTGCAAACATTTGAAAATATTTCACCAGTATTTGTTCAGAATTATCAGCTCTGGCCGCATGTTTGACTTTCTGTATTTCTGTAGCCGTTAGGGTCGTTAAAAGGAGAGAAAATAAGATGCAAAGTAAGAGTGGATTATGAATACAGTTGTGGAAATTAGTGTATATATAGAGAAATATTTAAAAAGCAAATGACTGCACAGAGCACTTTTGTCCTATTTTGATCAATGTAGATGTTCATAGTCCCACATCACCAAGGATGCAGCTTATGCCAACACCTTGGGTTACCTAATGGACCGACTTGATTAAATGTACAGTGTGTGTGTGTGAATAATTTGTCTCCTCACAACTTCTCATTTAAACGGCAGAAATTCCAATTAGAGAGTCTTTCCCCCCTTCTTTGTAAACAGCAGCATCATATTTTATTCATTCATTTGGCAAACTGTGCGACTGAATTAACTTTGAGCCACAATTCCACAGACACCCGCCCCTCCATCCACCAACATACCTGCAACTCTCAGACCTATTGATTTTTAATTCACACTCAGGAAGGCGTATACTTTATTCATTCTGGAAAGCAAGACTGCAGCATGACTGTGTGGGATATATCCAGCATGTATGTGTGTGTACTTTCTTAGTTTTCTCTTCATGTGAGGACTTTGTGTGTCCACACAGATAGAGAGTTTAAAGTTACAGGTTAGTGTAGCAGAATTGCAAGTATTCATATGCTTACATGTTTTAACTACATATGTGTGAGGACCGTCACTGTTTTACTGCACTGCAAAATGTCTTCATCTTTGATAAATGTCCTTACCTTCCAAAAAACGAAAAGACAAAGAAAACCATGCTCTATCTGTAAAATGTTTTTGTTCAGCAAATGTGTCTTCACTTTCCAAAGGTGTCCTAATGTTCCAAAGGTGTCTTCACCTCAGTGTCCTCATGTCCACTAATTAAATTCACCCTCATAAAGATAAAGGTTCAGGAGCGTGTGCACACTCACACACTCAGATGGTGTTTACTGGCTCCACCATGGTAGAGTTGAGTGCTAATGTGTTGCTGTGGGAACTAAGATATGTGTAGTGCCTCAGCAGAAGGAAGCCAGCAGCTACTGTATACACACTTCCCACATCATTTCTCACAAACTGTTGAGCAGCAAAGGGGCGCATGGGTCTCTGCACGTACACTTGTCTACATGGGCATCTATCTCCAAAATATCAAGTTTTTATCCACTAAGAAAAAAAAGCCTTGTTATTAAGCTTTTTATTAGATAATCCAAAAAGCATTTAAAATGGTTCTATTAGAAATATAAAAGGACCAAGAATTTCTTGACTGCAGCCCTCATATGGCCTCTTATAGGTCATTGTCTCAGTCTTTCCAACAGCAGCCGTCATCAGTCATTAGACAAACACTGATAAAACCTACTGTACACTAACTGCTCAGCATAAAACAGCAGACAGTCCCAGTTAGAAACTAGCTGGTCAGGAAAATGAAGCATCGAGCATTGACAGAGCCAGAAATGTTTCTCGGGAATTGATTGAGACCAATGGGTTGATAATGTTACTCTGTGTCCACTGGAAAAGTAAATGTGTTTGTACATGTTTTCCAAAACAACTTATTAAGGTGATATTATGTCAGGTCCGCTTTGTCTCTGCAGGATGTGTAAAGAGACAGTTGAGTGTTTGGTAAAACAAAATGCTGTGATCAAACTACACAATATTGTTTCATTTTAGGACGATTACTATGTAATATATATTTAAAGGAGGTGCCAGAGCACGACTTCACGGTGAGAGAAGGGAAAAGAATCTGACATACTAGTCTTTTTGTCAGGATGTTGGGATGTGTGGCAGTTTGTTACAGTATGGCACACTACATGGGATTGCAGTAGAGGCTAAATAAGCTGTCCATTGGGTTGGGCTGATATCGTGTAGTCTAAACATGGCCTTAGCTGTAACAAAAGCCAAAGTCATGGCGTTGCATCTGAAAGCTTGTTTTGATGTTTTTCTCCCAACTTGTGGCCAAAATCTAAAAATCTGACTTTTAAAAGACCCAATTTAGGGAGTTTTTCTCCATTTTCCCATCGGACAGTTACAATATGTGAAAATAAGCCATTTTACCGGGAATGATGCTTCCATTGTTTTGTTTTGTACAACGCCAGTTATTTTTAGCACCTCACAGTGTGTGCGTGCGCGTGTGTGTGTGTTTGCTGCAGAACAGTGTTTGTTTAACAAGCTTAGCAGGATCAGGTACTGAGTAATCTGCTGGTAATGAGGCTCACAGTAGTGTGAGTCTGTATGTGTGAGCAAGAGTGTGTGTGTTTGTGTGTGGACATGCATGGCAGCATTGGAGTGTGTATCTTTCAACTATGACCACCCAAAACACACAGTCAAACATCTGTATTTGCTCAGTCAGTGTGTACCACATCCAATTTCCTTTAAATTTTTATTTTTATACTCATCTTTTTTGTTTCACCTTCCGCTACTAGCAGCTAAACCAGTGTCTATAAATGTATATTTCTGTATGAATACATGTGAACACACATGGATCTATGTTGTCTATTTATGTTGGGCAGGGTTTAACTGAATTAAGATGACTGAGGCTGGTGCTCTTCCCAATCGCCCCAGATTGGGCTTTGGAGTGAAAATCCTCCAGGGAAGCACTAATCCCGACTGTCGGGAGCAATTTTTATTCCGTAAGCAAAGCTTTCTCAGTCTCTCTCTCTCTTGCTTGCTCCCTCTCTTGCTCTACCGCTCTATTTATAGCCCTCTTAAGCTGCTCTGTGTGCCACTGTTTACATTTAGAGCCCCCACTCTTTAGACCCCCCCCCCACCTCCTCCTCATGCTCCTGGTCCTCCCTTGGATCCCCGGCAGAAGAATTAAAAGCAGGACATCTCTATTGACTAACATGCTCACAAGATGGACAGATAGAGAGATTATGAGGAAGAGAGCTAGACACATAGAAGTAGAGAGCAGAGGAAGAAAGACAAGGGAGATGTAAAGTGACAAGCAGATCCGAATGTGTATTCCAGGCGGTCAGGCAAGCTGTCTGTGTTTCGAGAGGACAGATTGTGATAGTTAGGAGGAAGAGGCTGTGTTCTGAAGAGACAGGGAGGCAGAGAATTTGTGTTTTGTTTAGAGGAGCAAAGAAATTTCAAATGACAAACCATTAAGGATGAGTGGTGTATTTTTTTCTTGGATTTTGGGGGTTTTAAAATAATGGTTTGATTTTTTTGGGAAGTTCACTAATTCACTTTCTTGCCAGGAGTTAGACTTGAAAATCGATATCACACTCACATCTGTGCATTAAATATTATATCTTGTTTGTTTAATCTGCACAAAAAACTAAAGAAAATGTGTAAATGACAATTTTGATGACTATTTTTTTGGTCGTGACCACTAACTTCCTGGAGTCTCTGCTTGTTGCCTGGCAACTGGTCCTGACCGCGAAATAATTCAGCACATAACCAAAGTGTCGTTTTTACTCTTCGGATTTGTTACGGATTAAAGAAAGGAGATGTAAATGGTTAATCAGTGAGATTTAGAAGTGCTGGTAGGCAGATTTTGTGACCTTTAACCACCTGAGGACGATTATGAAAATAATCATCAAAAGTCTAGCTCCACTAAGTTTATCATTTAACTTAAAAAACAAAAAACTAAACCAAACTGCCGGTCACTGTAGTTCTTGGCAAATGTTACTCATACAGTAGGAAATGCTGCATTTGTTGGGGACTACTTTCAGCAGCGGATGAATCCACATTTGGTGTTCTAGTTAGTATTTAGGGCAACAGGACAGCGAATGTAGAATTAATTCCAAGTGAACTACAGTGTGTGTTCATGTTAATTTAGGAGCATGTGATCCAGTGCAACAGTTTGGCTCATTTATGTGTTTTTAATAGTTTCTAGACAACAATGGAGCGCTTTGGTGCATAGGAAGAAGAAATATCAGGTTTTGAATATACACACAATACTTTACACATTTGCCGTTTTTCCATTACCAGCCCCAGCTTAACTTGTCTCGACTCGACTTGGTTTTGGTCCGCCGTCCTCCATTTTCCATTGCAGATAGTACCCAGAGATAGTACCCCTCAATGTAGCTGGTCGTCATAGCAACGCCACACACAACTGTCGCAAAGTAATTTCCAATGCGACGCACACACCAGCGACCCATATACAGTCTCTTAAAACATTTGAACATTAGTCACAACGTAAAGACAGATAAGCAGTATCAAAACCTTCCAGCTGTGTTTTCTTCTGCCATTGTTGCTGCAGCGGTCTGTGTGACGGTGGGACCAGAGGGTTCTCTGAGCGGGTGGCTGCCCGGCCTCAAATTTTAGTTTAGTCTCTGCTCGCTTGGAACCTTGACGGAGGTGATATGAAAAAAAAGGTACAACTTTTCCACAATGGAGTATAGAGTCGAGTGAGACGAGTTGGTACCATGCAGTGTAAAAGGGGCTATTGTTACTTTGGGTCTCTTCATGGGATGTGGGATGTGACAGTAAAAAAAATACAGAATATCACCAAACTTATCTTTTGAAAAGGCTTCCTAAAAACAGAGTTTCATTTATAGATTTCCACCATTTTGACCATTACACGTTGTCATCGTTGTCCCATCCCCTTCCCCAAGCCTTCCTGTTTGTTTCTTTGGAGGTCAGCTTGCTCCCTACAGCTGAGAAGCAGCAGTTTAAGGCAGCAGCTAACATTTAGCTCATTATGTAAATGCTAATCATCAGTTGTAGCACAGACCCTGGGGGTTCAGAGATACTCAGACACAACTATGGCTGGCAAACCAGCAAGCTGCATTTTAACAATTCTAGTACATACACAAACTGATTTATGGATTGCAAGGCTCTACTGTTCTAATCTGTTAGTTTTGTTCCCTGCACACAGTAAAGCAGCGGTGATGTAAACTAGTTATGTCATTTAATGTGATGGAGCAGCCTCGTCCTCTGTGTATTTTACACTCAGATGAGGCATGCTTCCACTTGTGCCTCCTGCCCAGTGTCAATAACATAATCAGATGTGGGGCTCACAGCTGCTCTACCTGTGAGTGTGTCATTTTCTATGTGTGTGTGTGTTCAGACAGAGGAATACAGTGCCATATTTGGACAGTGACACAGTTTTTTCCCCATTGTGTTGGCTCTGTCTTCCAGCACATTGGATTTGAAATGAAACAGTGAAGCTACTGACTTTCAGCGTTTGTTTTTTGAGGGTGTATTGCTTAGATGTGTACACAGTGTAGGGGACTGTAGACTTGACTTTGTCTTGCTGTATTGTCCAAAAAAAATGGTGGGACTGCTTTTGTTCCAATACGGAGGTGAACACCCTGAAACACCATTGCCCAGCCCAGTATCCCTTGGTATTGTGCTCATATTGCATGTCCAGTGCCAATGTAAGAAGTACTGTGCAGTTTATGTAGTGAAGTAGAAAGTAAGTGTGTAGAGGTTGTATGTGGTGTATCCAGAATTTCTGTCAGAGGCCAATTAATTAATCTTTGTTTTAACTGTAACCAGGATCTTTCCACAACATTAACCAAATGTCTTAGGTGCCTGGCTTAACATTACCCTATAATTACAGTTTATTATGTCTATAACCAAAATCTCGCCATAAACATAACCATGCCATGAAAAGATATCTTGGGGAAAAAAGGCCTCTGCACTGAAGTTAAAAGGAATTTTTTTGTCGAGATTGAAGCCAGATTTTTGTTTGCTTTGGCAGGTTAAAGTGGTTCTGAATTTGATCATTTAATGGGGAGATTGGTAAAATTGGCAAGCAATCTTTCAGTTTTATAACTTTTTGTGAAAAAGCTTTGACGATTTGACAAAAAAAGCAACCGCTGATTAATTTGGATTCATTTTTGTTTTTGGAAGACCACAAATTTCTGAAGGGACTTACACATAATGTAAATCTGATATTCATTGGCTGTTAACGTGATCTGTCATTATGATCATCACAGGGTTAATTATCAGGGTTGGATATTTCAGCACCTCTGTACAGCAGGAGCATCGCTGGGGCTCTAAAGTGGAGCTCAGCTGTCCATTTAGTTGCAACTCCTCTGCCAGCTGAAAGCTCTGATCTGTGAACATTGATGGGGATCAATAATTTACACCGCCGCTTTAACATTTGATGTGTGTGGAGCTATAATCTGTCGGGGATAAGTGTCAGTGTTAAGTGTGAAACACACACACACAGTTCCTGGTGATTTGTGATTATGTCCATGGTTTTCCCTCCTCTCTGTCTGTAGCGTGAGTGTCACTGAGCCGCTGCTGAATATTTGATGTGTTAGGTTGATTGTGAAGTCAACCCCAGACCGTGGTCACCAAGGGCTTCTCTGTCTCCCATCTCAGCTCCTGCATTGATCAGACTGGCCACCTACTACTTCCTTATCTGAAAATAATGAAACTATTGAACTGTACTCACAAAACAGGCAGTACAAAAGAAATACTTTGAACGTATGTCAACATCAGGTCTGTTAAAGCTATATTACATACTCCTCGGTTTTATCCACTTTTCTGAGCCTCTTGGTTTTTGGTCAAAAGGAGCATTGCCTTTGTGCAGGAGGTATAAAATCAGACTGACAATTGTTTTCTTTTAACGTATGAAGACTCCAATCCAGGTTACAGTATATCCTGAACTTGTCATTAAATGCAACATGACTTGCAAGTTTTCTTTGTATTCTAGATATTCTCTCAGCATTGTGTGTAGACAAAATACCATGGGCTAGACTGGTTATGATTTTATGAAGTTCTCTGAAACTGACTAAGTCGTGACATCTTGTCTCTTACTTCTATTCTGAACACATTTGGCAAAGATTGGGAAAGACATTCTGTCTGTGCAAGACCTCGACAGTGTCACTGGCTGTTGCTTTTGTGGGTTGTTAAGTATTACCAGCATTTCAAGTGCACTTATTTTCAGTTTTTCCTCCATATCAACGGCAACCTAATGTCACGGTGGGTGCAGGGTATGCAGGTTGGAGGACCCAAATGCAGGACACGGATAGTGCAGGTACACTTCCAAAGGTTTATTCACACAAACAGAAGGTGAGCAAACTTATTACAGAGTGGCTGAATCCAAAATAACAATCCAACTAAACAGGTGATCCAAATCCACAGAAACAAGGGGGCGGGGCAGGGCAGGGC
>JAPMOB010138070.1:0-18330 GCA_029875015.1 Lepomis gibbosus | reverse complement strand
CACACACACACACACACACACACACACATACGGTAGCACTACATACCAATCATGTAGTTAATGCTTTTATTCTGTGACTTAAGTGACTCACAGTCAACAGGCAGTTAGTCATACATACAGTACTTGCATTTGTACTATAATATTATATAAAAGTGTTAAATAATAATAATTTTTGTTACATTTGTAGGTTTGTAGGAATAAAAAGAAATATCCTTATTCTGCTCTAAATGATACATTTATTGATGATCTAAAATGGATTACCAATGCCCAGGGACGCCTGTCCAATTGTATTAACTGATTTGATTTGATGTAAACTGAAACTGAAGTCCCTCCTGCATCTTTTAACTGTCAAAATCTAGTACCTTCTGGTAAAATGTAATACTTTAAAGAAGGGGTAGTCAATGTTGGAGAAATAGCAATAGAACTAGGTTTCAAAAGTATCCAACTGAAAAGAATCCCACGGCCTCCCTTCAGGCCTCTCTCCAAAGCCACTCCCCCAAAATACATTTTCACGCGCAGTGACGTGCAACCCAGTTGATATCAGGCTTACATGTAGTATTTTAACAATTGATCATCAATGTTTAAGGCAAAACTAAATCCAACTGATAAACTTATAGTCAGATTATATAGGGGGACACAGGGAGCTAAATATAGGCCCACAGCTTGGTTGTTGCCCTTAGAAAATACATCATGTCACGTAGCAGCACTGCATTCTGGAGGATAGATACAACTGCCATTTGACAATCATGGTAACACCATAATGTTTGACCGTGGAAATGACACACCAAACAATACATTGCACCCTATCACAAAAAGCAATTTAAGATGAACATTAAAGTTTAGTGGCCTTTTCCTTTAAGGGGCTGTCTGACCACTTGCCCACCCCTGGCCTCCAGCTATGCAGTTAAACACAGTGGCCATCCGGAACAGAATCTCTCCTGGTATGGAGCAATGCCGTAGGAGGGCACTACCCAGTTGGTATGCATCTCCATTTCCCCTGCCCTCCAGCACCTAGCAGTTATATTTAGCTGTGTTAAGCCCGCTGGTAATTCTAGACACTCCTTTGCCATTTTTCCTACCAACAGGAATCCCGAGTCTGGTCCCAGTCTGAAAGGACGTTTCAAAGACACTACAAGAGACTATTTTATCCATCTGAGGGATGCATTTCTAAAATCCTGGGACCCAAAAAAGGAACAAAGGGATTCATTACTTCAAGTTTATCATGGGAATATTAGTGAATCATTTTGGTAGATTTGACTGTGGTGTTGTCGCCCTCTGCAGGATCTACGAGGGACTAACAAACTGCACCTACCAGGTGGCCTTGAGGATGGACTGCTACTGGCCCAATCAGATAATCGACAGCTTCTTCATGCAGATTCACCGGATCTACTTCCACAACTGCCCTCTGACCGGCCGGCTCCTCCACGACCCGCCGGCCAGCATCCTCGCCCCGTTCATCGCAGTGCCAGTTCTAGTCACCCTACTTATGACTGCCCTAGTGGTGTGGAGGAGTAAACGCACAGAGGGGGTTTTATAGTAAATTGATCTGGGCTCAAGTCTTGTAAATACACATGGACCTGTGACCGGCAGAGACTGAGCATGTGATAAAGGATTTTATCTTTAAATAACGTGTTATGTTGATTACTTATTGTCTTGAAATAGTAATATTCCAATATTAATATAAGGATGAGTGTGTGGACGATGCAGTGAAACAGTTCTTCATGACTCATGAAGAACTGTTTGACCGCAGCAGAGGTTGACCGTAATATAATAATATGTAATAACTGGTCCATTTGGTGTAAAGATAGAATGTTTTCCATGCAGCTATTTTTAGTGAATAACATCACCAACATGAGAGTGTCAAAGTTTGGCAGGGGAAAGTAACAACTTCTTTGAGATGCAGGGGATTTGGAGGCCATGCATGTTAATTACCATCTGTTCTCCTGGCCCTAAACAATCTGTGAGCACATAAATAACAGTAGAGAGGAGGACAATCAGGGAGACACAGATGACTTGGACAAATGAGTGTTATAAATTTGGAAGAGAGGTGAAGATAGAGAGGAGAGCAGAGATAGATGACTGAAAAGAGAAGGGAAGACGGATTTTTGGACAAAGAGGCCAGGGTCTTTGATCGTGTAAGAGTCAACTCAGTTTGTCTAAAACACTTGAGAGCTACAGACTTTTCAGAGGAAACCAAATAGTGCCTGTATTACATTACTATCAACAAAATGACGAATTTATCACATCCAAAGCATCTAAAGTACAAGCATTCACGGTCAACTTATGGTCTCTTTTTCCTCCAATATCTGTTTCCACCTTCTCACAGAGGAGTATAACATTTGAATTATGTTCAAATACACCAAATATCCCTGATTAAATCAAAGACAACCAAACATGTTAATGTGACTGTGACTGGTGGATTGTTTTCAGTGAAGTTTCACATGGTGGAAGCAAGTGGATTTCTCTCACCCTGCTCAAGAAATGATAAGAAAACTACAATTTTAAGACTGCACATAAGGCTTGAAGTGGACGTTAATGAGACACTCATTGAACTCTGCATGAGAGGACGCCATCTAGTGTTTGCTGTGGAAGCCTATGTTGCACAGTGGTCAATGTGAATTGATTTGACAGTAGGTTGATTACATAATTGTTTCATATGTACTGAAAATGCAGATATATTTATTTCATAATAAACACAACATATGCTTGATTTAAAAGGATGTGGATACAAGTTTGTTATTTTAAGTGATTCTCAACATAAAAGGAGTTTAGATCATTTTTATATAGCACTGGCTTTCCAGGTTTGTCATGTCCTGATGAAACTTTCATCTGTGGTTTCCAACCTGGGCATTGGGAGCCTCAAAAAGGGTCGTAAGAAAAATCTGGTGGGTCACAGAGTGTGAAAATATCCAAAAAGATTTCTTCTAAATCACAGTAATGGTTTATTCAGGCATTTTCTTGAGATTGGCTGGATCATTTTTAGCTAATCACAACCGGTAGACATACACCTGCTGACAAAGGGTCGCAATCACACAGTGGTTTGTTTACAAGCCAACGATGTTTGGCGTACTAGGGTTAAGCCAGTCAGAATGATCGAGGTTTGCAGGCCAACCAATAGAAATACTTCACAACCACTGTAACGTCTGTGTCAGGAGAAGTAACCTTCATGGCAGACAGCAACCTGGGACGGAAGAGATAGAAAGACAAGAAGAGATGGACAACGAAAATGAAGTAACTGATAAACTAATGACTACATTACTAATTGAAATTATTGGCAAAATAGGAAACATAAAACTCAAACCTCAAATGATTCTGCCTTCCCTTAAGACAAATCAGGTTAACTCTTTACAGAAACAGACAGCAGAACTGTGTGTAAATCTTCCCAAACTGTGATAGTAATTAAATACAGTGTCATACTTTTTTGTATCCATGTAAAAGTTACAGCTCAGCACTTCCCCTCCACCTATTTTGCTTGCTGGGCTATTCTGTCCTGTCAGTGGCAAGGGAATTAATGGTGGCTATATTATTAAAGCAGTAAAAGCCTTCAACAGTTAAGCTTAGTCATGCAATGTTTGGCTTTTCTGATTAATGCCCAAGACTGTGACAGTGTTCAAAGACAAATTTCAGCAGTTTCTTGATGATGATGAATGAATTTAGAGGGGAGATTAGGAGATCAACGTTGCGAGTGGAGGTGAGAGCGCAGGGCCAGAAGTTACCGATTAGACTTGTGGTTGAGTTGGGAGGTTAATATCTCACTTGTTCCTGATGTCATTAGAAAGACGTTCAGCCTCAGCGGGGTCCTTTTGCTGCAGTTTCTGGTAGCTGGAGAAGGTCTGCACCATGCCGATGTATCCATTCAGCGGCAAGATCTTTTTTACCAGAACACACTCAATCCTGGACACAAAAAATGACATTTAAAGGTGAAGGCAGCTGACTTTTGGGGAAATCTGTCTGTGTAGTGAATCAGTAACTCTCTCCTCTCTCCCTTGACTATATACTGAGAAGCCCCAGAGCAAGACACTTGACCCCCAACTGCTGAAGTTTAAGTTGCTCTGTGCCAGATAACTCCCAGATGTCAGAGTGTATATATGTCTGACTCTGACGCTTGGCTCTACAAAGCCATAGCTGTATATAAGGATTACTTTGTCTCAGCTGATATATAATGGAAGATCTGGGAACAGCACAACTTGTTCTGTTAGATCTGGGTGTGAGGAAAATGTGAAACACTCACCACTCTTTGTCAGGGTAAGAGCAGGAGTCAAACATGTCTGAGTAGATCTTCACAGAGCTCGAGCCTATGTAAGGGTCTCGGAAATGAAGCAGGGCAGCGTAGAACTAATCCAAAAAAATAATAAAGAAAAATCTGTTTAAATTACCAACTAAATTTGCACATGGCAATACAATTTGAAAAAAAATAGCTTGTAGATATACAAAAACTGTATAATTGTAAACAGGATTACTTGCAGCTTACTTCTCAGATGTTGCTTTTCTAAGCTTTGTATTTCCTGTGTCTAAAGGACATGGCAATGACTAGTGTAAGGGGTTTAATTCTATTAAATGGTATTTCACATTTTAATATCCCATTTAAAGGCAACAGACTAAGCAGTTTTTAACTCAGACTACCCTCTTAGTTACAAATGTCCATATTTCTCAGAGGCTTTTCTTTTCCCCTGAGTAATTTAAATACCTAAATAATTATTTGTGTGGATGAACCTCTTTACAGATGTCATTGAGTGTGTTGGAGACATCCCCATATTCCAGTTCCATGTCCATTGTGTAGCTGAGGAGAGCCAGGCAGCCTCCAGGCCTCAGCACCCTGTCAGCCTCCAGAAGGAACTTCGGCCGGTCGAACCAGTGGGCCGCCGTCATGGCCGTCACAAGGTCAACCTCACCAGAAGCAAATGGTAGCTCTTCTGCCGGACACTGCCTGGGGTCGAAGCAGTCAGAAAGATGTAGCAGGAAATATGGGGAAATGCAATTCATCAAATACTCTGGAAAGTATTTGTGTCAAGCATGTGTGTGTAGATGAATGAAGATTAATTCATTAATACCAATGCTTACTGCTACCAAACAGGAGTCCTCATAAACAATAGACATGGTTTCGGCTCATGATAAGATTGTGGAATTTGTCCCTTTGCAATCAAAGAAGCTTAAAAATGTATTTTTAAAAATTTCTTTGGAGGTCACATTTGCTAGGTCACAGTATCTTGACAACAAGGTTTTGCTCTTTGAAGTAAGTGAGCAAGTTTTCTGTGGCTAAGGCGGGAACTGATCCTTGACCTGACAATGAAGCAATGAAAATTGTAAGGCAGCCAAATTTGCTGTCCTTGTTGTAGCTGCTGTTGGTAGCTGTGAGGGTGACTGACAATGTCATTACTCATAGTCTCACTGCAGTCAAAGGAATAACAGTTTATTGTCACTTTAAAAAGTGCATTTGGAACAGCAACAAATATAAAGTCTCAAAAAGTTATCAATACTCATTAGAGACAGTAGATTATTGCTGAACATTTAATGTACCAGTGTTGCAGTTTGAAGCAAATACTTTTGGTGTCTAAATTATTAGAGTGTGGTTAGATTTAGGCACCAAAACTACTTGCTTGGCTTTCTGGCAGAAAGCCTTCAAGGATACCTTCTCCAACATGCCCTCCACCTCACCTGTATGATACATTTGGAGGGTTGCTGTTGACCAGCGCCATCTCCAGCTGGGCAGGGCTGATGTCTGTTCCAACAACCTTGCTGAAGTACGGCGCCAATAGAATTGTCCCTTGCCCCGAACCACAACCCACATCCACTGCAAGGCTGAGTTGGTTTGGTGACTGAAAGGAGTTACACCATGTTATAAGTATAAACCTGTTTAAAAATGCTTGCTTCTGAATCCATGGATGATGGATGGGTTGGATGACTCAGGAATAGAAAACACTGATGTTTTTTTAAGAAGGTCACTGAGTATTTCACATAACCTTAATTAGAAGTATTATAGGCTACATAAAACGGCACCAATGTGCAAGCATGTTGAAGCCTGTTAAAATGCTGAAAACTTGAACATACACATTTACCTTTTTCTTCACGTAGCTCATAATCTTGCTGATTAATTCATGGGGGGCTATTCTGTACTGCAGGTAAGCAGCGGCATGATCCTTACCCTCAAAGAGCCGTACAGTCATGTTTCTGTGCCAAAGACGAAGCGCCTAACTGACCGAATACAATGACTCTGCACTCTGAGCTGGCCCTTCTTCAAGTTACACATTAACTGCCAGAACTAAAGTTGTCCCACCCTCCTGCACTGCTGGCAAAAATATACATTCTGTTTATGATAGTGTATGTGGTTTGATTTACTTATGTGTTTTTCAAATACAAAATGCCATGTGCATAGCAGGAGCACAGTATTTCAAAAAAGTCTTTCCAACATTCTGTGGCTTTTCTGACCATGGCCGTGGCGTAACTTTAACATGTCAAGATAACAACTGCTTTAACATGGACACATGCATGTCAAGATCTCAGTGGTAAACAATGAAACCAACGGGAACTTCTGAAGAAGGGAGAATCTAAATTTTTGCACGTGCACTTTCTTGCAAATATCAGCAGATGGCAGTAAATGCACATGTGCGATGCTTGCCGCTGGAAAGGCAAGTGCTGCTGAGTGTGGGAGTGCTTGGGAGTCTCATGTTAGTTGTGTTTCCTCTTCTTTGCACTGATATCATCAATTCATTCTCTTATTTAATCTCCCACTGCATGGTATCTTTGACATACTGATATATTAACCTTGGGCTGAATAATAGTATTTAGAGGAAAGAGTGTGGATAAAAATCTGATCGAATACACTTTATATGTAAGAATGGTGCCAATTCTTGTAAAAAGCATGGTGTATAATTTTCATTACAAATTATTTAAACATCACACTTTTTCTTTTAAGTATATTTAGAAATTATGATTTAGGTTGACTCCTCCCTGAACCTATAGGCGGCCAGTGTTCGTCCTGTATATTCTGCCCAATCAACAATCATTGATTCTTCCTGTTCACCTGATCAATATCTATTGTCAGATATGGTTTGGAATAGGGTTTATGTTAACAAGGGGGGTGCAGGGTGTCCTTAGGTGCCACAGGAGCCCTAACCCTTGACCCCACCTTGTTGCTATGTGCAGCCCTGCCTTGTGTTGCTAGTCAATCAGCTTTGAGCAAAACTGTCAGCTGCACCGCTGTCCACTGCTGTTTGTGTGTGGCTGAAGCATATTAAACACACCTGGGGGGGGGCAATGTTGTCATCCACGTACATGAGCCTACCCAGACATAACCATTTTATCACTAAGTCTTTATACAACCAAGTCTTATTACAGTGTCCTCACACATTTCCGCACACAAGCACAGAAGCCATTAAAAACACAAAGTCAATGGACTCAGACAAACAGCCTCATGTGTTGCTTTAATATCTGCAGGCATTCCCGGCACAGTAAAAAGAGCTATGGGAGTGCTTCCATCGACTGTGATGGGCATTGTTGCTAATGCCGCATGGGGAATTCTCCTGAAAGGCAATCACACAGGTAGTCCACACTAAGAGTAGAAAATATTAAAAAATAGTGTATTTAAACTGTGTTTTTTCATGGAGGAAGGTGCAGAGGAAAGTCTGATTTAACCTGAAAACACAGTTTAGGGTTTCAAAACTGGTTTAAGAAGAATTTGCATGTAACTGAGTCAGGAATTGTGAAAAAATGGATTTAAAAAATGTAAGAACATGTTATTTTGTATTCGGAGTGCATACTGTAAAATTACCAACCTAAAATAGACATGCAGTAGTAAATACCTGCACATAATTTCCTTCTTTCTTCTGACAGTGTGAATACAGATACATGCAGGGTAGGGGGATGGAGAGATGGATATTGAGAATAAAATCCTACTTGCCTGCGGAAATCTCAGCAGGTGAAGGCAAATTGAAGCTGGTGGATGAAATCCATGAATTTAGAAAACATTCTTGTTGCCACATTGCCACATTTTTAGTGGGGAGAAATTTGTCATGGCTTTTGAATAGTTTTCACAGGCCCCTGGGTCCTCATAAGCACGGATTTTCAATAAGCTAGAACTAAAACCTTCATTTGGAAAAAAGAAGACCCCCACCATAATTGTAATTCTGAAGCCACTTACTGGGTGTGTAAATAAGCAGATATTTGCTAACAAATGGCACATGAAAATAAAAGGTGATGATATGTCAATGTTGTTGAAGGTCTGTTGTTAAAAGTTAAAGGTAAACATAATTATTTACATCACTAAATTGAATTTTTTTTTAGCAAACTAGCTTTAATGTAGAGATTAGCTGTTACTAAATATTTACTTACCCAAACTGCCAGATTTAACTAACTAAACTAGCCAACTGACAAAATGAACGTTAGCTTGCTACCTGTTTAGCTCACAGAGAACAATAAGATATAGCATAGAACTTGACTACATATGACCTGAAAATGCTGGGTTATTTTGTAACAAACTTTTAAACATTTAAAAGACAATATACGTCAAATAACAAAAGGTTAGATTAGCTTAATTGCTATGGTTACCATGATCAGATGTTTTCCAATCAATAAACTGCATAAATTCTATAATCTCTGAATGACAGATATTTCTGCATTTATGCAAATTAATTCAGCAAAATGATACATTAAACAAAGGACGGACGGTTCAGTTAAATCACTTTGCCCTGTGGAACCTTTTTGGAAGCTACAGCTTGTGATGCTACAATGTCTTTGTAGCATCAAACTCATTGCTAGCTACTAACTACTGTAAACACAAAGTAAAATAATTGAGAATAGCTGGTGCAACCCAATCCGTTACAAATACGAAATCAACTTGGCAGCCTTTGAAGAGAAAGGGAAAGGAAGAGTAAAATCCTCCCTGTGTTTTTATTGCGGCACTGTGCATTGCGCCAAACAGCGTTTGCAATCTCTGGTAGGATATGAAGATCTTAAATCTTTACCCATTAAAACTTCACTTGAGACACTCTGTTCTCTCCACAGTCAGTTGTAAAGAACAAATATTAAGGAGAGCTGAGTGACTCCGAAGCTGCGTTTTTATAGCCGAGACACTCGCTCTGAGATGCACTTGGAGGGCTAATCCCACTCTCCAAGGAGAGAGGTAGGTATTGGCTTTGATGATAGAAATGGATTAAACAGATTACATTAAAGGCCAGTCTAATTGAACCAATCTATCCTGATTCTGCCGCTGTAAGATAAATGATGAGAAGGCCAGATAGTATATAGGTCGTGTGTTTGTGTGTCTGGCTCAGGGTTTGTGTGTCTGTGGACATTTACAGGCTTGCTTGGAAAATAAGACACTTCGAAAAGTCCTAATATATGAGCAAATTGCAAATAGCAAAAGTTATACAACGTCTGCTTCTGCTATTTATTCTTAAACTGTCACAAAGAACACTTAATAACTTACAAATGTGCCAAATATACTAACCATATTTTACCAGTGTTGTCTGTTATTAATAACTGATACCAGAGTTTGTGGTGCATTCAAATGCTTGTGGGAAACTGTAAATAGTCCCCTCCTATAAGAACAATGACACTCATGACTACTCCCAGGACATGAGTCCCATGACTCCTTGAGAAAAACAACTTCAACATGAGAATGCTGTTTGTAGATTTCAGCTCAGCATTCAACTGCAGCACATTCAGAACACCGCAGCTAGTTTTAACCAGGACTAGAAAATTTGATCACATCACTCCAGTTTTGAGATCACTTCATTGGCGCCCAGTAAGTGAACGAATCAAGTTTAAGGTTGCTTGTCTATAAGGCCCTCAATGGGCTAGGACCAAATAACATAAATTACCTCCTTCAAAGGCATGGATCTGCTCATCACCTTCAGATGCTGGGCTGCTTCTAGTTCCCTTCTCAAGAACAAAACTTTGAGAAGCAGCTTTCTGTTTTTATGCTCCTCATACTTGGAACAAATTTCCAAAGCACCTGAGACTAGCAAGCACCTTACAGTCTTTTAAGTCAGGTCTTAAAACATTCTTGTTCTCTGAGGCCTTTTAAACCTTTTAAATTCGTATTTATCTAATAGAGGTTTTTAGACCAATCCAATACATTCCCCTTTAATCTCATTATTTAAATTGTGTTTTAATATAAATGTGTACTTTTATTTTTATCTCTTGTTACAATATTTTATTTATTTATTTTTAAATTCTCTCTCTCGCATATTTAATGCACTTTGAAAGATAGATGTATTTTATTTTAATTTTGACTTTACTATCTATTGCACACTAATTATCTAGCTTCATATCATAATGTAGGCTACCTCTGTGTTTTTGTATCTTTGTGTCTGTAAAGCACTTTCAATTACTGTAGCATTTGGAAGGTGCTATATAAATAAAATTGCCTTGCTTTCAACACAATCTCCCCTAGACACTGATCAGCACCCCCCACCCCAGCAGTGTTCTCAGCTCCCTTCTGTTCAAGCTGTACACCCACAACTGCATCCCCCCTGACACGGAGAGAACTCTCTCGTGAAGTTTGCGGACGACACCACCATCATCGGCCAAATTTTAAATAACAATGAGACCTCATATCGGGAGATTGGTGCTCAGAGAACAACCTACTGCTCAATGTCAGCGAACCAAGGAGTTGATCGTTAACTTAAAGAAAAAGGAAATAAAGGCACACACTCCTGTCTACATCAGAGGAGCTGAGGTGGAGCAGGTGAACAGGTTCATGTTCCTGGGAATCAGCACCACAGAGAACCTGACACGGCTGTCTCTCCACATTGTTGAAGAAAGCTCAGATACGACTATATTTCTTAAGGATGCTAAAGAAGGCCAAATTCCTGTCAGCTTTTACAGAGGAGCAACAGAAAGCACCCTGACTGGGAATATCACAAACTGGCATGTGCACGGCCCAGGGCCGGAGGGCTCTGCAGCGTGTGATTAAAACTGTTCAGAGGATCGTTGGTACCCATCTCCCGAGCATCAGTATTATCGGTGAGGTGAGGTGTCTACGCAGAGCCCAAAGGATACTAAAGGACAATACCCACCCAGCCACAGCCTGTTCACCCTGCTGCCTTCTGGGAAGAGATACAGACGTTTCTGCTGCCGCACCACCAAAATGCAGAGCAGCTTTTTCCCCCCAGCTATCAGACTTTTCAGATCAAATTTATCATCAGCACTGCTCCACTGAATGTAGTATATTCAGTATATTCCATAGTTCTGTTTACCATTTTTATAATTGCTTTTATATTACTATATATTATATATTTAATTACTATATAATTACTATATATTATATGAAGCAGGGAGTTATAAACTCAATTTCACTTTACAATTCATCTTGTACCTTGACAAAGCCAGAGTGTTGGTAAAGTTTTCCGTTTCTGTCTTTTTAGGTAACAGAAAAAGAAGAGTACTGTATTGAGTTATCATTAGGAAAGAGGATACATGTATGAAATTTGATATCCCTTCATTGTCAGCCACAGTGTGTTTTCAGCCTTGTCCCAAAAAACTTTAAATTGGCAGAGAATGCTGCTCACTAAATGTAGCTTTATTAAATATCATCATTGCCAAAAAAAATAATGCAAGCACCTTAATTGCTGCTGTTGACAGGCTGACAAACCCTCCTCTGTCAGTAGCCCCTGAACTTCTATCCATTATGTCACACAATGAATTTTACTCCTTCTTCACCACCAAATTTCAGAAAATTGTGCAAGTTGTCAGTTCTTCCAGATGAAATAAATCTGTTCTGCGTCCGCTTTAAACCAATTAAATTAGAAGGACACAGTTTGGTCATAACAACTCGTGAAAATTAGCAGTGGCTATAAATGAGGTTATGCATTGCATTGGAAAATTGTTGTACTATTCTCTATGTTTATAGCATCTCTCCCTATCAAATAAACTGAAATTCTGAAATCATCCTCCAACTGCCTCAATATTCTCTCAGCAGATATTATCAAAAATACTTTTAACTGCATGGTATCAGATCTTCTACAAATAATCAATACAAAACTGCAGTTACTAACCCAACCTTAGAAAAGAATAATCAAACTACCTACTTTATGAATTGTCCTTATATCCATGTTTTCTTAATCGTTGTCCAGATTAGATCCCCCCCCAAATATATCAGTCAATACTTTCAACTTTCTAATCTGCAAAAAGAAAAATATCCAACTACAAAATGTAACTTTTGCCAAAAAAAGGTGATGAAAATCCACTCTGACGCTATTGCCCATCTCAATCAAGTTTAAAGTCTAAAGTCAAGTTTTTTTTTCTTATGATTTAGATGGATTTTTAAAAACTTCATGTAAGCTTTGTAAAATGTTTATAGGTAATGTACATTTATAGATAATGGGCTAAAACATGAAAAACCCACCAGTACCCTTGAAGTGCTGCTAATGTACTAAATTTATTTCACTAATTTATGTCTTCCTAGTGGAGAATTTTAGTGCTCCATGATGGTCTAAACGCTATTTCAAAGGATTATAATTCAAAGGTTTGAAATTCAAGGAGAAACACGGAAAACTTGTAACTTTATGGCAATAAAAAGATAAAATATGCAGTCACCCAAGAGTATGCTATTGCTCTCCCTCATTCCCAAGAGTGACGCTTCAAACTAATCAAATTCTGAAAGCTTATGTAAGATCGACCAGCACAAAAGAAGTCAATTCTGCACCAGCACATTTTGGTTCTGTCTCAATACGAAAGCGTATGAGTCTTCCTTTATCCTTTGGAATGTTACCTCTATATATGTGTGTGTGTGTGTGTGTGTGTGTGTGTGTGTGTGTGTACCTGTCCTCTCAGGCGGTGTCGTTATTGACGGTGTCCAGTTGAAGTGAGCGTGATGGGGTGACCTTTCCTTCCAACCTTGTTATCAACGTGAACTCGTTAAGCAGGACTGTTTAATTAGCAGTGGAATGGAAATCAGGGAGGAGTCGAAGATCTGGTCATGGACACGGATCAATGGCCTTCAGGGAGCCTTTGCCCTCAGCAACTAGGGACCTTTACATAAATGTGCAAGCAGTATGCTGATGCATCCATACACATGCATGCAATTATTTTTAGCCTTAATCTTAATGTTTTGGATTTGGCAGATTTTCTTAGACATTGGTCCGATACAGGTAGAGATATTGATACAAATACAAGTAAGTTTGTCAAACCAAGCAGCCAGGAGCAACTAACAAATTCATCTATATAAGTCTTCACTGAACTCTATACTACAGAAGGTGCAATACGGGGCCAAAAGTAAATGGGTGCTGAAAAATGACACCCATATGTGGTTGTTTACCTTCATTTCTAAACCAGTGGCAACAATTACTTTGTTTTTAAGCCTCTATTTGTCTGTAAGGACATTCCACAAGATTTTGAATCTGGCTGTAGGGATTCTCTCCCATTCAACCACCAGCCAATTAGGCTAGGATGTTGGGACGTCGATAAGATTCAGCTTGCAGTCACTGTTCCAGTTCTTCATAAAGTTGTAAGGTCAGGACTCTGTGCAGGACCGTAAAATTCTTCCACACCAAACTGGAAAAAGTGTTTCTTTTCATTGGACCTACTGCAGTGCAGTGACAAACTGATTAAACAGTCTTAACACTGGTTGACATGCACATATGCTTCAGTGCATGTGCATGTACACGCGCACTCTCAAAAATGGGTGAAAATACACGGGTGTTTAAACTCGCACACAGATACACAAACATTCAGGCAAAGAAATGCGAGGCGGGAGCCAACAGCCGCTGCACCTGGTGAGATCCAAGTGAAAGTGAGAAGCTAAAAAAAAAAGAGCTGAACGCTCAGGTCTGTTGATCTATTTTTACCGCAGAGCAGGGGGCAGAGGAGGAGAGAGGGAGAGAGAGAAAGTTTCCAGCATAATGCATGGCCCTGTAGAGCAGCAGTGGCTTCTACACTGCACTCTCTCACTGGGCTTCCAGGTGGCTGTGTTGTCTGTCAAACAGACAGCATATAGGAGAGCCAGGTGCTCTCACATGATGCTCTGGTTGATCTCTCTCAGAGCACAAGACCACCAGCCTATCCAGGTGCTCTTTCTCTCCCCAAGCACAAGATACTGCCTGTAGTTTCATTCAAATCTGTCTCTGAAGTGTGAGCATTCAGTAGCTGCAGGGGGGAAACAAGTTCAGATACATACACATTATACATTGCCCCAGTTGGAATGGTAAACCACTTTGAAAACAGAGCTCTTGTACATCTAGGGCAATACACATAGTTTCAAGGGTCATGCAGCTTTTTTGGGGGGGTGGGGTATAAGGCAACGATGAGAACTCAATTCATGAGGTGCCACTTCACAGATGGAAAATGAATTTCCCTTTTCTCAGAAACAACGCTACTACAGTTTGGATCAAGCTAAGAAAATATTTTTTTAGGCAGATAAACAATTTAGTTACCGCAGTGTACTATTCAAGCGATCTCTTATAAAATAGCAGAAATATATCATAAAAGTCAGCTTATCTGCAAACCCTAAATGTCTAAAAAGAAACTGGCAGTGCAGCTTGCTTCCAAGAATTTGTCAAATCACATTTTGTCTTTTTTCTTTGTTCTAGTGCCATATTCTTTTAAGATACTGATTTAATTAAAACATTTTTTTAAGAAAATTGCTTTTAGGCTTCAACAATAAAATAAGATTTTCTTTTTTCTTTTGCTGTTACTGAGTTTGGAAAATAACTTTTAATAGCAGAGTCTCAGGCCACTATAGATCTGGTTTGGGAACTAGCTATCTGAGCATTGAAATGGGGGGGTTGGGTTGCTGCTGGGCATCACAAGGAGGGAGACTAATGAAAGCTTGATGAGGATGCTTCTCTGAATCCACCAGCATGATTAGGCTTTAATTACAGAGGGCCGCCTCGACATATTCCCTATAATTGGAAATACCTAAGCACTTGGCTGCTCATGGCATGACACCAAAGAATCCATGGTTCACAAGCCTCATTCTCCTTTTAGATGAACTCTACTCTGCGTGGGCAATGCAACAGGAGATTTTGGGGCGTTTCAGATTGAAGTTTGTCTTTATGCAGATTAGTTGCTAAGCAGTTGTGTGTAGTCTTAGTAAGGCGTTCTTGTTTTCACCCGAGTTAGTGACAGAGTGCGCTGACGGTCTAAGCATGGAAGAAGATATTGTGAGGGAGGCTTTAAACTTGTAGCTCTGCTTCCCAGTATGCTGGCATTTCCACATTGCCAGATGTGACAATAACATCCCTATATGCCTGCCAAACGCCTACAAGACACCCACAGGCATTGGCAGCTCCCTTGGTGAAATCTTCTGTTGCACAACCACATGAAAAAAGGGGCCTTATGTTCTGCTGGTTAAGTGAATCACTGCCTAGCCTGAAGAATCAGTCTTTCTTTCATTACAGTCACTTCAATTCATTGCTGTCACACCATTTAAATTGCATTTCAATGGTGTTGAATCATTGTATATTAAACAAAGACAACATTTCTGAAATGTGCTCAGGTGTTTCGGCGGTGAATAGCGGAGCAGAGACAGAAGACGATTCAAGGGCAAGGTGATAAGCCGGGAGGATCCCGAACAATAAGACAGTATATTTGAAAAGTCTGGAAAAATCCAAACTGTCCTTTGGCCATAATTTGTGTTTACCATTACATTTTTAAATTCTTTTTCTTTTCATTCTTCACTTTTAAATTTGATTCAATGTCGCAAAAAATAGGTTTGAATGTAGCTTTCTAATACCTACAGCTACCTAAAAAATGAGCTTCTCTGTGCATATAAAGTACATTGCTGCCACCCATGCATGGGTAAATATAGTATATAAATATAGTATATTAAAGTCAAGTACATTAAATAAAAACAAAATCTGAATGCTATGTATACGTGTTTACAATAACAGAAGATAATATCACAGGATGATATAATCCTATTCTCATTAATCCTACAAGATTTACATAGATGCTATCATTTGATGCAGATGAATGGAAACAACAGAGAGGACAGGGTGACGGAGTAAATGTAACCACGCATTCAACAGCCGTGTTTATCAACTCTGCTTTTCTATTATTCAGATTATTCTGCTTGGGATCCCCGGTGTAATTAGCTGGATAACAAATCCACCTCTTTCCACAGTGTGTCTGTGCATTGATTCTCCAGCTGTGAAGTGAAGAAGAAAAGAAGAAAATGTGTGGAATGTGTGTGTATATATATTAGGGATAGTATTACCCCAAATATTTATGGTCTTGGTGTATGGTATCACATTTATGGCCACGTTAAGATGAGGAATGTTAAGATCTATAGGGTGGAGCGAGTACTGGTACAGATCCTTTTATGGGTACGAGTTTCATCAGAGTAAAATCTGTCAATATCTGTTTTCTAATAAACTATATATTTTTTAATATTTCTATATTTATAATCAAAATCATTTCTCGGAAGCTCAAAACCTAATCTGTTCTGTAAAGAGTTTTCTAATAAATATAGCTTCTGATCAACCCATACCAATTTCAGGCTTAAATAACATCTTCTGGTTAGTTCTGCTCATGTCCGGGATTTAGCGCTGTCCACCCCGAGTATGGATACAAACACATCATTTAATTCAATTTAATTTAATTTAACAGATACAGTGGTGTTATCTCTCAACCCTAGTAAGATCACTCTGTTAGTCGGCTCAACTACTGGATGGATTGCCATGAAATTTGGTGCCTGCCTCAGGATATAACCTGGTGATCACTTAGCTTTTTGTCTAGCACCATTATCTGGTCAAATTTTAATTTGTCTAATACATGGATTTATAACCAAATGCCTGCTAAACTCGTGAATATCAGCCTTAACTGTACTTTTAGCGCTAATTAGCAAAATGTTAGTGTGCTAATTCAATGTACTAAAATGGTGAGCATGGTAAACTCACCTGCTTAACATCAACACGTTAGCATTGCCATTGTAAACATGTTACCATGCTACCATTAACATTTAGCTCACCTCTGTGTAGCCTCACGCTGCTGCTAGCATGGCTGTATTGATTGGGGATAGCAGCAGAAACATACCTGGGGAAAAAAAGATTGCCTGCAGATATTATACTGCGTGACGCCACATTTTTTAATGTGTCTTAACCTTTATGAATAAGTGTTGATGTGAATGTGGTCCTTCCTCTGCTGAAACACATTAAAACCATTCAGCTCTGCTGTGAACTCACATACAACCATTTCAATCACACGGAATGGAAATGACGATAGAAAAGCGCTCATGGGACACGCGACCTTTACAGAAAAATGACTCCATCATTTCTAATTTCATAACGTGTCTCTGGGATTGACGTAGTAGGTCTAGTTAGGTAGATAATATGGGGCTGTCTGTAATTACAGATAAAAGAACATTAAGTTCGACAGATACATGTAAGCTTCTTGATGAGGGTGCCCATTTCAATTAGGGAGCATTAAATGAAACAAAAAACCTTATGGGAGTTTCTCACTGCCAGACCCAAGGAGAATTAATACACTGCATAGGGCCATTTACCAGGGAGTAATTACTCCCTAATTAGCCATTAGTTATTCGATTACCCTTTTATCAGCTAGTCATGGTCAAAAGGCAAGAATAGTGGATAAGTCATCACCTTGGTTGGTAACAGATGTAATTAACGTGCTGTAGCTCCCTCAGAGGGAGACAACGAGAGAGTGCATTCAGGCAAAGTGAAGGTATTCTGGCCCATTTCCTGTGTTTGATCAAAAGGAATGATAAATCAGAGGCTTTTTTTATTCATCCAGGGGTGGTTTGCTGCAAACAGCACAAAAAAGGAGGGTGTAAATTAATTTTCCTGCCCACTCTAACCCAGTTGGTTTGCAGATATAACTGAAAATGCAGCAAACCTAAGCCAGCCAGTCCTAAACATGTGCCTGGTCAGTGAGAATAAATGCAAAAGGGTATGTGAATGTACTCTGGGCACTCATTGTCAGCAAACTGAATGGCTCTGATTGAGACTTGATAAGAAATCAGAAAAGATTCTACGAAAAGATGGATGATTAGGTGCATATTGTTGCCAGATGAAAACGCCATTAACAGACCAGTCAAGAACGATGAATACTCCATGCCAAACTGCTTCTACCATTTATTACACATAATTACATTCTTAAATAAAAACGATTCACCGAACAGTTCCTTGCATAGAGATATTACAATACCAATTTAAAAAAGGAATTATGAAACAAACCAGTAACAAAAATAAATCTTTCTCATTTTTCCATAATAAAGAACATTATCGTACCCATACGTCATAATATACAAATGATAATTTTGAAACACTTTGTACAGCAAAAGAAAAGGAGAAAGACAACGGAGGAAAAAGGTGGAGAAGGGGAGGGGAAGGGGAGGTGGAAGGGAATGGGCGAGTCGGACAGAGGAGAGGA
>JAPMOB010138068.1:0-16065 GCA_029875015.1 Lepomis gibbosus | reverse complement strand
CACACACACACACACACACACACACCTACACACACACACACACACACACACACACACACAGCAACAAACACACACACACACCACATTAACCAGCTTTTTTCTCTCATATTTTTCATTTCGTAACTTCTCCCTCTCTTTCCAGCTCTTACAGTCCAGGTTTCAGGGCTCTTCGTCACTTAATCTTGCCGTCTCTCTCCATCATCTTTTCAATCTGCCCTTTCATCTACTTCAGTCTCAATCATTCTCACTCTATTCTCCTCCCTATTCTTACCTATTTCAGTCTCCTCTAACACCCCCCCAACCATTACTTCTCTACTCTCAGTCTACGTCCCTCCCTCTCATCCCCCATCTCTCTGTGTCTGTGTGCTGAGTTGAGGTTTGGAGTGGAAACCAGAGTATCAAGTCGGAGACACACAGGACAAGAGGGAGCCAGCCTCATAAATCTCCCTTAGTGCGGCCCACAGCATCCAGAGTCAAGAGCGCAGTGTGCGAGTGAGTGTAAATATTTGAGTGCATCTATTTGTGTTTGGGTGCACGCACGTCTTAAGCCATGCGTGTTCATTTTTGCAAATACAAGTGTGCATGTAGGTGATTATATATATGCATGCGTTTGAGCGTGCATGTACTTAATTTACTTAATCTACTTAATTTATGTGAGTGCATGTATTTATGAAGGGGCATGTGAGTGGGTTTATATATGTCTCTGTTTGTTTATGTGTGAGCACAAGTGTGAGTGCACGTGCGTGTGTAAGAAAGAATAGTCCAGGGCCTATTCAAAAGCAGCAGAAAGCAGAAACTCCCTCATGTGGACTGGAATCTACAGTCTCTCATCTCGCCAAAAACCCAGTCTAAACAAGTTAATATTTATTTAACTCATATATAACTCATATGCTGAAGTGCCATCAAACAGCACAACAGTTTTTATGCCATTTGTGCTGGAGGCACTAAAAATAGTAAAGAAAATAATGTCATCACAAGGTCCATTTAGTACTGTAGCTATTCTGTCATGGAATTGTAAATTATCATCCATGTTGGCTTGAAAAATAAAAGCATTAATAACAGTGAAAACATGGTATATATTTTCCAAACGTTTAGATCCCAGTCACACTGATACTTTTTACACTGATTCTGATTTCCAATCTAATGTATTCAATCTAATGAAACAGTGAAAAAAAGGGTACAAAAAACCAAGACTTGACTTTCCATGCATCTGATTTATATATTATTTTTATGTATGTCAAAGATTTTTAGTGAATTCTTACTATGTAATTTTAATGCACCCACAAAGCAGAAGTTAAACGTTAGACATTCCATCACAAGCAGGAATCAGTCCCATTCTGTAGGGATCTTTAACAGTATGTTCTGATCAGAATTTCTAAAGAGAAAATTTATAGAGTTCTATAACCTCTACATTTATCCCTCTTGTTTAAGCTGACAGCTCTCAGCCACAGAAGAAAGGAGAAAAACCTAAAGCGGGGATGAAAAAGAAAGAGTGGAGAATATTAAATCAAATTAGGACCAAATGAGGCGAGTGGCACACTGTCCAAAACCACTTTACACTCGGGCCCCTTGAGCATTGCCCTTCTTTTTCCACAAAGGCTTTGGTGATTTTCTCTGTTCTTTTCATTCCCTTTGCGCACAATTCATATGGATTAGCACTTGGTAACCCCCACTCTCTCTTACACACCGAACTCAACACAAAGATAACTATTACAATGTGTGTTTACTCATGTATGTGTGTGAGCATGAATATCAAGAAGAAAATCAGACATGCAGACATGAGTGTCTACCGCTCTATCTTTGTGTGTGTAAGAATATCAACTATGTGAAGGGGAGGCTGGTTTCTGTCCTGACATTGAAGTTAAGATGTTGCCCTGTGAGTGCTGTCAGCTCCAGGTTGTCTCTGAAGACAGGGTGGCACCAGGCGGAGCACAGGGGCCTTCAGGGGCTTGAGAGGACTTGAACCCTTCAGCGCAAAATGCATTACCACACACATCACAACCAAAAACTTAGTAGTGTAGTAGCCACTGCGCTCTTTCAAATAATTTAAACATTTTTCATATCTAATGTATTTACAAAGCGGATATAGTTTGAGTGCTGAATTCTATATTACACGTTGATGGTTAAGTACTTATGTATAGAGTTTCCTCTCCAGGCGTACTGTGGGGGAACTGTTATGGGAAATAAAAACTGCTTGGCCGACATACATGGCTACTTCTCCATTGTACTCAGGGGTTTCGGCAAAGGGTTAGAATTGCCTCTCTACCACCATGAGAGGATATGGAAATAAAGACTTATTTACTGGCCCTATGCTGGAACACAACCAGTGTCCCTTTATAGCCCCCGTATTGACCGCTTAGACTCTACTGGATGTCTCCTGTGTCCACGTCATTCACAGGAAACAAGGCAGCAAATATCAGCGCCAGTAGGAAACAGAGCTATGTGAGGCCGAGTGTATTAGTTTAAATATCGAAGTTATGTTCTCATAATGCAAAGAATTCCCTTAGTCCCACTCAATACCAGCAGCAGGCTGAGGTACAATCAAAACGGCTTTATTTAGAATTTTCTCAAAAGAAATTTTGCCCATGGACGACTCAAGAAAACATTTTCCTGGAAAAACTTATGTTTATAATATTTTTTAGCAGTGTTAACAGGCAGCAAATAGCTTCTTATTTGCCCTTTAACACTCCCTCTCTCCCTCTCCTTCTACGCTTTTCCCCACCCATACCCTAGAGGCCATTTACTATGATTACCAATAACAATAACACTGCTATTATCTTTTATTATCGCATTTTCCCAAGGTCCTGCCAGCTCTTACAGACTTTGATAAAGCTACAAAACTGCTCCTGTTTCAAGCTTGTATAAGGGCTGCGTTGTTTCAGAATTCCCTTAATAGTCACAGTTTGTTTGAGTATCTGACTTGAATCGAAATAAACGGCAATGGTCCACTAAATAGATAGTAAAGTGTTAAGCCACCTCAGACTGCTCTACCACGGAGAGCTGCTGATAGGTTTCCAGCCATATTGGGGGATAACCCTACATTTCCACATTTTCACACACTTCATTAGACATTACACATTCCAGAGCTTTCTTTACACTGTTTTACAGCCTCTGTCTCAAGGCACAAAAGATTCATTAAGGCAACCAACAGTGTTGGTAGATCTAATTACCATAGATCTATCGCGTCTGTTCTCACATGTCACTGTCAACTCATATCTAATGCGAGATAAAATATTATTAATTTTGGCCTTGTTTTTAAAAAAATGCTCATCTATGGGAGAACTATCACGGCTCATTGCAACTTAGCGCTGCAATTTTTACATATACAGTAAGCCAGGCCTCGTGCCTTTAAAAACACATTCCAACACATTATATTTGACAAGTACACCACGTAGAAAAAGATAGCTCTGTGATAACAATTACTTCAGAAACACACTCATAAATAGTGAGTTAAACAAAGACAGATTTCACCGACAGACAACAGGAAGTGCTATAAATGTCTCACAATTCTAAAAATGCAGCTGACTCATGGAACGTTTGCACTAGATGCTACTAGCACACGTGTTTATCTTCTGACCGCTTTGATGACTGTGCATTCCAGAGGAGCTGTGCTGGTCTTGTCAAGAATCTGGACCGACCTTGTTTCACCTCCCAGTAGCATGACTCAGCCCTCAACCTTGAATCTCTCCTCCTGGGGTCCCTTGTTTATTATGTCACAAAAGGCCAGTCACACTCCTCCAACGGTGGCTCGCCCCGGAGAAAGTCAGAATCCAGCTGTAGCCGAGCCCCCCATCCCTCTCGTAAATAAGCATGTCCAATCTACCCACTGTGTTTCATTAAAACCAGACTACATCAATCAGGGCCTGAACTTTAAAGGCCAGGTCCCCTCTTCAGCAACATGAGAGAAAAACACTGAGCTGTTAAAGTAAAGGACCTCACACTGAACATACACTCCAACGCTCATACACTTAACACCACATTTCTGCTGGCGGACCACACATCGCAATGTCAGTCCAAGACCACACAGTAGGTCTCAGAAGGCTGACAAAAGACCTCGTAAGACCTCACACCGGGCCCTAACATTATTCGATAGGACCTGAGAGAATCCCACACCTGTAACTCCACAAACCGCAAAGTAACTCTACTGAATAGCTACTGTAGTCCCCTCACAGCAATTAGAAACCTGGAAACTGTTTAGATCCATGACTGTTTGGACATTTTTTACTTGACAAAATTAAGTGCAAAGGAAGTGTAAGATCCGCTTTAACCCGGGGCTATTTTACCAATGGTGAGAGAAGTATAAAGGAAGAGCCAAGCATACATAGCAGGAAGCTCAGGGGGGTTGCCAGATGGATGGACGGCAGGATGGATGGGTAGATAAACGAGGGGAGGCCAGGCAGCAAGAGGGGAGACTGGGAAGGAGTCCCATGGGTGGGGACGGGAAGGCAGCCTCGTGATGGAAAGCTTTCAAACTCCTTTCATCGGCTGCCTGAGGACTAGAGCTTTACAAGAGCAAGATGAGCCGGCGCCACTGGAGCTGCTTGGCGCTCTTCAACGAAACCCAGACATGGAGACAGAGCAGGACCCTATCACCACTCCACCCACTCTCTGCCCCAGCCCCTAATTCTCATCGACCTCAGCCTTGACTTTGTACACAGACACATCACAGTAAGGCTCAGTTGACGTTGTCTTTCTCTTATTAGGCCTTACTTTTTGGATTTGAGTTGTGAAAAGTGAAATATTTTACTATACAAAACCCTGTTTGGCATGTGTCTTATTTCATCTCTTAATCTTCATAATCTTCTTTGTCTGAAACCTAAAAGCTATGTAGATGGGTCTCAGGTCTGATATTCTAACTGTTTCCTGTCATTTTTCATCATTAAAGAGAGGAAGTAGTGACAATACACTATAATAACCTTAGACGTGTTCAGGGATTATAAAAGAATGTGATTAAGCAGATTAAGATAAGATCTTTGGTCTTACCAGTCCACACTGAGAGAACGTCTCCTGTAGGATGGCGGTCTGTCCGAGGAAGTCTTCTCTGCTTTGACCACACGCTCCTTCAGGGATAGACGGTGGGTAAATTTGGATATCCCTGACTCTGACCTTGGGGCAGAACAAGAAAAAAAAAGGAATCAGATTCAGAAGAAGACTCTATGGATTAGTTTGGAGATGGAACTTGGTCAGTTGCTCGGGGAATCTTTAAGAAAACGTATGTCTTGCACCATATTCCCTTCATCTTGGCATTATATGTTAATGAATAATCAATCAAGAGCAGTTAATGTCCAGTTACCATGCACTGGATTGCCTGGCAGTGCATGGTCACCAGTGCTGATTTTTCATCTCTCAGTATAAACAACTGCTAATAAGAAAACACACAGAGGGACTGATATTTGTGCTAGTACTACAGAAATTCTCTATGCCAAAAAAATTCAATATTGTTGGAGAACACCAATATCTTTCTCATATGCCTAAAACTAAACTCAGGTTTGCAGAAATCACAGTACTCAGTGGAAGTGTAGTCCATGAAGTTGGTGAACAGAGTAACAATGCTGCAGTTCCCAGAGGAAACATAAGGTTTCGGGGAAAGCTGCATACTTCCTGCCTAATTTTCTGCAAATCTTTTTCACAGAAAAAAAGTGAAGTCACACACGTTTTAATCTCCTCTACTGGGCTGCCAATGTCCCAGTTCAACTTTTCGCTCAAAATTAAAAACAGGAAATGTAATATTTCTTCCACTTCAGCCCGGGACACATTTGATGAGACTCAGCATTGCAATATTGCTGTGGTAACAGTGGGGACCAATCAAAATGTAATAATATTCTCTATCAAAGAGCCAGGCTCACAGAGGAACGTTGCCGGAACACATAAAAGTGTGTGATGTAAAAATTCTCAAGACTTATAAAGCAACGGTTTATATAAATGTAGCCAAAGTGAATAAAAATCTGTAACTTTTAGGTAAGTCTGAGCCTTTAAAATATATAATTGAAGGAATTTCCTACTGGTCTTGCCATGAACGCTGTTTTCCCTAAATGACAGAAGATCACATAAAATGATGCCCAAGCATTGTGGGCCATTCTTCACTCACCTAATCTCACACACATGCTGTTTCCATTTCATTAAGAAATGATAAAACATTCCTAATAATGACTCATACATGCACGCACACATACATAGATCCCCTCTCAACCTGAGCCAAAAAGTGTTTTAGTCTCCATGGTGAGCTCTGTCGGAGACAAACTGCAGGGAAGGTTGGATTGAGGGGAGCACAGATTGCTGGGGTGCACACTGCCACTCAAAAACAATGGCTGCATCTGCCATCACTGTCGTTGGTTTATGTGAGATGCTGTAGAAATAACAGTTCACATAAGGTTTTGATAAAACAGGACTGATGAAATAGTCACTTTGACTACTAAACAGTGACATGGATGAATGACAGTGTGGTGATTCGTCCAGTTGTACCTAATTCAATTGCCAAATTGGCATAATGTCACATGTTCATTTTTTGGAGTCCTGTTGCACAGGTCTGACAGGACCTTGAATGAGTAATTCAAACGTTCTTGTCCAGGAGACTGCTAACTCCGAAAGAGGACAGAAGGTCTGAGAGTGTCCTGTCAAGTCTAATGCTTCTATGAGAGACCGATCAGATCTGAGAGAATGATTGCACAAAAAGATGAAATTGAATAAAGAGCTTTATTGCATCATGGACTTGAAAAAGTTCCCATTGGTGTGAGTAAAAGACTGCTGCGACCTTGGACATTACAGTGAAACCCTTTTTAAAGTTACAGATCCATGCCAACTGGGCATTCTACAACCTTGCTTGCAACATTCTCTCCTCTTTTTTTAAAACTGAACTAAAAATAAATGTCTCATACTAAGATTGCTTGACTGCCAAAATGTATTTCATCCCTGTCTCATAAGGGGCATAATCCATATCCTTGATAGGTGTCATAAATCAACATTCTTTGAACACCAACTTAAAAAACATTTTAATATTAGATAAACCTTTCATAGAATGTTAGTGGGCATGAACTCAAAGCATCTGGATCATAGACTACTAATAAACCTGCACAATGATCATACTTTACAATAAATGGGAAGCTCTTCTATTGAATTGTCTTCTGATTGAAATGAAACCCTGAAAATATTCTCTTCTGCTCTACAACAGAGTCCCCTTAAGAGCAGCTGTTTCACTATAAAGTTGCCAAAAGCTGAGATGAAAATACACAACTTCTCATTTATAATGACCTCATGCTATGGCTTATCTAGTAGAACAACCCCCAGCCCTACTGCCTTCGTTCCCACTCCTACACCCTCAACTACTGTTTCCTGACCATATGCCAGCTTCTCCAAAGAGCTAGTTGACCTCGAAGACAAAGAGGCATATTTTCCTGTATGAATCACACAAATCGGGTGTGGGATTTTAGTCAGATGGCAGAGCAACCCCTAATTTATGGTATTAAGTTAGGCTGGGCTTCTTCTTCTTCAAGGACTTTTAATTAAATTAGTAGCACTGCCCTGTGCATGCCAGCTACTGTCAAACATTCATGCTGATGTCCCTTTACATAAACGGTAGATTTCACTGGCGTAAGAAATTCCAATTCATATATAGACTTTGGAAGCGACTGGTTAGGCTCATCATTGGTTGTTAATTATTATCTTGGTTTATAATGATCTATAGGTCTACGGCCAATAGTTACATTAAGACTTCCCTATAAAACTTCAAACAAACTTTCAGATCAAACGCATGACACGACACGACCATAGGATAATGACTTCAATGCCATGAAAACACATAGGATCATGACTTCAAAGATGCAGGGGCCAGTGGACATAGAAGAGGACTCAGGGAATCCCTTTGAGGGGTTTAGAGGAAAAATGGACATGCGGAGCAGGTGGGTCTCAGCCGAGGGGATCTGCTGGCAACTGCCTGCCTCTTGGCTCCCTGGGAGCCTCAACCCTGGCTCCACCCCATGCAGCTGTCCCTGATAACATCATCAACCAGCATGCACACTGTGATGATGCAATCCCCTTGGAGGCCCACTCAGGATATCCCAGTCGATTAGCCTCTCATCAGAATTATATTTTCTCTTTCATTTTCTGGTGTTGATTACTATTTAAGAGATCAGTCATTAGATAGATTGCTTTTTTTTATAGAGCTGAGGCTTGCGGAGTCAAAGTCAACTCAAATCACTTACAAAATGATGTGACCTTGAAGCAATGTGATCCTATACACATACAACCAATGAAGCTTTGAACCTATACTACCAGAAGATTGCATACATGGAGCCAGCCAGTGCTTAAGTTCCTGACAGGCAGGCCTCTTTCTTCAGACCTACAAATCCAATGTAAGCACACCTGTATGTGTCAGTCCCTTGTCATTTATCATCTCACGCCTTAGCCGTTTTGCCCTGCTTTTAATGAACACAGACAAAGGCTATTAAATCATTTCAGACCACATGCAGAATGGATGCTGAGCGAAGCTGCACAGCATGTGTGCACAATGAACAGCAGCTCTGCAGTTGAAGCTTTCTTTTCCATCTCCTTTATATTTTTGCTGGAATCTGTTTGGCATTTTTTTTATTATGTTCTGTTTGTGTCTTTTATTAACTATAACTGCTTAGCGCCACAGCTTTAGACGTGACAGTGTCAGTTTCTCAGTAAGGCAGCCATGAAATTTTGCAGTTCTGAGATTAAAAAGCCTACTCACTTTGGAGATGCCCCTACTTTTTGTGAGCGTCACCATGAGGTTGACATTTTAGTTTTTTAATGAAATGTCTCAACAACAATCAGATAGATTGCCATGAAATTAGGTAAAGACACCTTTATGCCCCTCGGGATTAATTGCAAAAGCTTTTCATGTAGCAAACTCATCAGGTCAACATTTTAATTTGTCCAATATTTAGTTTATGACCAATTACTTGCAAAACTAATGACATAACGCTGCTGTGCTTGATTACAAAAAGCTGTAAGTGTGGTTGTGGAATTAAGTGGTTAGTATATTTTTACTTTGGTTAATGAGACAAAAAAGCCCAATCTCCACCATTTCTGAATTTTATACTTTCTTATCATTAAATCCCTTGTTCCCCCTTATATAGTCCCAGTAACTACAATATATGATAATTCTTCCTAATATATCCCTCCAATGTGAAAGCCCACCGCTGCCTGACTGCAATGTGACTTAGATTATGATCTTGCCAGCATTAGTAACTTTCCCCAATCCTGCAGTACAAGAGTGCTTTTGTCAGCAGTGAATGGCCTGTGTGGTGATACAGAGAAAATGTTGACCTACGCTCACATACACACTTTTAGCCCTTACACACACTTTTCACACTGTCACTGCAAAGGATCGCTTTCTTGCAAACAACCCACCTAATGTCACTTTCCCTCTCTGTTCTGTTGCCATGGCAGCAATTAACTGTTCAGAGGTATTCATGTGCAGAACAAACTCTGCTAAAGAACTGATTGTTCTTGCTCACAGTACACAAAGCTATCGACTGTGCCCTTTGACCCCGCCATCTCAGCCTCAGTAACCCACTGCTATTTGAGAGCAGAGTTAAGACTGCGTGGAATTCTAGCAAAACGAATGCCCCTGACTTCACAGTGAGCTAAACGGAGAAGATTATTTATACTGTAAATAATATTCCCAATTTTAATTACTATTACTAAATTATAAATATTTATAAATTAGGAATGCAAATTTACAAGCTCCATTTCCCAAGGTGTAAATTATTCAATTTATTGTTACAGTCAAGTACATCCAAAGTCGTTGCAAATATTATTTTTGAATTATTTTTGTAGTATTTTAGTATGACATTAAAAGCATTTTATATTACAATAATTTGAATTCTAAATGAAAAAAATAAAAATCCTTGTTATTTGAAGCTCATGAATGCACACTATAACTGTTTTTTGTTCCTGTCCTGCTGGATAATGACATACATTATATTTACATATTTCATAAATGCGAAATATGTAAATATGAAGTTATAACTTCAGAGTATAGTCTAGACCCGCTCTTTATGAAAAGCGCTGTAAGATAACTGTTGTTGTGATTTGAAATTGAAATTGAAATAATATGTAAAGCATGCCCTGCAAAGCTTCTCAGATCATAGAGAAGGGTTTTTTGTGAGATGTGTTTATGAAGGGATCCCACTGAAACCAGCAGAATGCTATGTATTACATAATCTATGTGGTCTGTCTGAGGTTGGGCTGCCCTTAACCACAGATCTTATTTCAGATTACTAAGGCACAGACACTATAGTAAATCATAAGCAGGACAGACAAATACCTGACCCTGTTTCAGCAATTATGGGCAGTGGCTCCCTACCTAAAACAACTATTTTGGAAAGGAGGGAAAACAAAGCGCTAAGATTTCTTTCATCTCTGTCTCCTGCTATGGCTTCTCATCCCTGCCAATGGAACTCTAATACGCCAAAAAAGAATGTGGGCACTCACGCATTTAACAGATACGTACAAACAAAATGGATACGAGCGCACATGCTTGCTAGCGAGTGCACACATGCATATACAAACACAGTTTAATTCAGGAACATACCCCTCAATGTGTTTCATTAGGCAAACAAAAAGGCTTTCACTGGTCCAATCATAAAAGAACGCAGCCAAGCTATGAACATTGCTAATTAAAATCTGCTCAAAGAAAGCCTTGTTTTCCACTCGCCATCTCCATCCAAACCCATGTCTGTGTGCACGTCTCTCTACATGGTGGAGGCCGCTTTTATTTCACTTGGACTGAAGTCTCACCAATAAAACGTACTGATATTTCTTCAAGCTAACAAGCTTTTCCTTCAGCTGTGATACAATTACATTATCTGAATTGCTCAAATTGTAATGTTTAATCGCTGGTAGTAGCAGGGTCAGTAAATGAGAAGCATTATCACAGCAGTCTGTTGCATAATACCTGATGCATTCTGGAGTCTAATGAATGTGAGTTTGTTCTTATTACTACATGAATGTCTGAAATAATGCATCAAAATGATACAATGCATGACTAAAAACAAGTCAAAATAGAGTAAGTATGTTGACGAGAAGGATAATTCTTCTAGCACACATATGGGTCCAAAGGAGAGGGGAGGCTTTCACCAGGCAGCTCATTGCCGTGACAAATAAATCTTAACAATAACTGCGTCAACTTCAAAGTGCTATTGATCTAATCATAACACTATGTGCCAAACGAAGGGACTCTGTTATCACCCTACTCACATCTTCTCGTATGCTACCCATGCGTCCACTTTGGTGAACAGAGATATTTCCATCTCGGCTCCTTTCCCTCAGTCCCTTCATTTGCACGTTTCTGAGTCACACAGCATTTCATCTTCTTTGTTTTTTCAAATGTATCCCTGCCATTACTTTGCTCTCTCTCTCACTCCTGTTTTCCCTGGATTCGGCACATACAGTGCAAAATTTGTCAGGGAGACAAAAATGAGGGAGGAATTCTATGCCTTTTTTCACTTTGGTTGGCTCCCTGTGGTGTTGGGTTTGATGCCATTCCCTCTGTGTCCCCCTCTGCGTTTGATGTGTGGCATAAGGCTGACTCAACACAGTGAGATATACAGATGATGGATCTGCAGTCAAATTAATCTTGAATTGAGCTGACAAGCGCATGGAAGCCAGCAAACTATTAAAGACTGTAGCTGGAGTACCATACCACTAAGAGACGAGAGGCAAATCAAGCAGTACCACAGAGCGTTTTCTCTTTCCACTCACTTTCGGTTACGGGGGATAATAATGTGAATGTGATTTGGAGGAAACTGATCTGGGGTGATTTAATAGCTATCACGTTTAGGAGATGTGGCAACGCCCAATTGAACATACAGCAGCGTGTACACTCTAGTTCCAGCACACATGAGCACACTATACACCTACAGTATGAAGGCACACACTCTAAAATGTCAGTGACTTTCTGAATCCAAGGTGAGCAGAGGGATTGACTCATATGATTTATTAGTGGGCCACAATCCAGGAAAGGCATACCGTAACATAATAATGTTCAAGTGTCTGGGGAGCTGGACTTATCTGATCAAACCTGACAGCGTTATCACTGCTGTCCAAAATCTATAGTCGCCACACCACAAATCAAACCACAACATCACATGAGATAGTAAACCACTAATAATTCTGCACACAATCTCATAATTCTCCATAGAATATCCACATAAAACTCCAGCTGGTGTCCTCTAGGAGACAGAAAAGCTGATAAAACCTTGTGGAGCCTGGGTCTTAACCCCCTGTATTGGTACCCTCAGTATTGCAGCGTTGCCTGTCAGCTAAATGGTGGATAAAAGGCAAAGAAGTGAATATGAGAGTGCACACATATTCCAGCCAGAGTACATCTATATGCAATTTGCAGTAAATAAAGTTTTATTCAAGTGAATGAGTCTGAATAGCTTACGTGAGACCACGGTTGTGGATCTGTGTGCCAGCCTTACTTCTTAACCGAGGTTTTTAGAGGCCAGAGATGACAAAGGTGGACATCTCTCTGGTGTTATGTTTACGGCCTTGAATCAGATTTAACACACACGCACACACAAACACACAAAGGGCACCACACTTTTTCCCATCAACCCACAATTGAGCATGGCGTCGAGATTCCAATCAGGGTTGAGGCAGCAGTATTATTTATGCTGGAGAGGAGAAGGGAACCTCGAGGAGGGAGAGAGATGCGGGACTGTTTCATGCATTTCTATACTTGTGAGAACCAAAAGTCTATCTTAAGGATCGAAAGTTGAACAAAATCGTTTTTCCAGTTGCAATTTAAAGAGCTAATTTACAATTAAAGTTTGGGTTTACGGTTTAAATCAGTAGAATTAGGTTAAGGTTTGGGAAAGAGTTATGGTTATACTTAGCAGAATTTAGCAGAGAAGGTTAGTGTTGGGCATAGGAGCAGGGAGACACATGCACATACACACACACACACACACACACACACACAAACAAATACCTCTTTCAGACAGACAGTGTGACGTGGGTTAAAGCCCTGTTGGCGGTCAATCTGAATACGTCAATGTGTATCATCCCGCCTGGCTTCGCGACTCTTGACCTGTACTGAATGCGGGTTGGACATTACTCAGCTTTGGTGAACACAGGCGTTTATGTTAGGGATGAGAGTCCAATTAAAAGTTATTGAGGTTTAAATGACATTTAAAGGAGTACTTAACTAAAAACAGTTTCATCGCGATTGACAGGAGGCAGTAGAAATTTCTGACATTGCGTTTGCTAAGGCCTTTCTGTAGGTAAAGAGGGGAAGGAGTGACAATGCTGTGGTGAATACTAAACTTATACAAATACAAAACTCTGTTAGATTGTGTCATTTGTGGGGAGAGGTAGAGGCTCAAGGTAGAGGTAAGCTTTCAGTCTTACAACAATATAGTCCTACAAAGGATGGGGCTCCTGTAATGGGAATTTAGAAATGCAGAACCTTCAGCTGGCCAACATTATGGTCCTTACCGAGCAGTGCCAGTAACATATTTTAAGGTTAAGTGAAGGGCAAGGCTGTGGAGACGATCAGAGAGAAAAAAACAGCAAATTTGAATTCAAAATGTCTACGAGTGACCTAAAATGGTCATCGTGGTTGAAATGCTGAGTTAGCTTGTATGTACCAAAAGCAGTTTAGTCCTAAAATCATATTTGTACAACTGTAAGCCAGCAAACTGTGAGCATCGAAAGTGTTGAGGTGTTTTTGGGAAAGCTGATCAAATTTTGATGTGTGGTTTCAAATTGGAGGGAAAGGTTTGGTAAAAGATTCAACTTGTTGTGCAACATAATAGACAGCATTTTCCCTGACAATTCCCTCAGCTAATGTGGTTGTGAGGATGGAGTGTTTGTGTGTTATGTTGTTACGTGTGTATGTGAATGTGGTGTGCATGCTTTTTTATTTAAAAGGCAGAATGGAAAAGGCTATGCACTGCAGCAGTTCAAGTACTTCCAATTAGCTCTCTTTCTCCCTTTCCGTCTCTCTCTTTCTTCCTCTATCTCTCTAACACACACACACACACACACACACACACATGCACACACACAATTATGGCCAAGATGCCATACCAAAACAATGGCTGTCTCTGCCTGCTCAGTTCTTTGGCCTGGCAGCTTGCTCTTGGGAAGTTCTCAAACAACCCAACATCTCTGCAGCCAAGCCACATCAAATAAGCACCCGCATACACACACACACACACACACACACACGCACACACACACACACACACACACACACACAGGGATAAATGCAGCTAACACTCACACAAGTATACACTCTTCATATTTGTGATACACACACTGGTCGAACAGCATGGGGACAAATAGACTTGGCTGTTGAGAACATGTGTGCACACATACACACTAGATCAACTGTACAAATAGTTGCACACTCAGATAGTCAGCCAGCGGCAGTCTCCTCCGGCCCGCTGAGTTAGCTCCCTCTCCTACCACCATTACCACTATTGTAAATACTCCTCAATATGTATTTACACTGGGATTTCAAAACCCTGGAAAAAAATGAGACGAAAAGAAAAAAAGGCTGGAAAAAATGAAGGAATGTGTTTCACTTTGGTCAGACAGCGGGAACCCTCGGCCCTTATTATCTTTCTGCTAGATTTTGCCTTGGATTTTCCCTGTGGGGGATGAGATAGAGTAATGTAGTGAGTCCTCTCTCTCTTCTCTCTCTTTTTTGTCACTTCACTGCATATATGTTAAATCTCATTGTCCATTAATTTGCAGAGGACATTTTTACATGTTAATGTTCATTTGCATGTGTGCATCTTCACATATGCCTATGAGTTCTACATATTACAATAGATGACTGATTTTTCTCTCTCATCTCCTGTCCTCTGACCTGAGACGTACGACACCCAATCAGGCCCATTCAGCATTTAAAATTGTACACTGAATGAAATCAATGAAACCTGGGATGTCATCAACATTATGCCTTGATTTAAAACGCTGCAGGGCTTCGGCTCCAGTGACACCTGTAACCACGGCAACAAGCAGCTACTGCTAGGAGGAAAAGTCCATCAACTGTGCGGAGTGCGGCGGGAAAACAGCAGCGGGGTGTGAGGCACAGCGGTATCAGAGTGAAAGGAACTAAGAGTGTCTAACGGTTATCTCAGCAACAGAGAGGTCATGGAATAGCAGGGTGATGGCCTGCTGATTCACTCCACTAAATAGCAAAGTGATTTTTGTGACAGCTTTCGAAAACTGTTAATGTAGATTTTTGAAAATGATGGATAGATGTCATCTTTGCAAAGATGGCTTCTCTTGGAGAGGTGTCAATAGTAGAAAAAAGCACTGGATTAAGTAATTAAAGCGGTTATGCTCATTTCCAGATTCAGAATCTTGTTTAGGGGCTGTACCAGAACAGGTCTACATGGTTTCATTTTCAAATAAACACCATATTTTTTCATACTGCATATTGCTACAGCTCCTCTTTTCACCCTGTTTGTTCAATGCTTCGTTTTAGCTATGGAGTGATGCGTCTTACCTCTACAAAATCTTCATTAGGAGTTGGACATGATTAGTTCCTAGTTAAGAACTAGTAGCCAATCAGAAGCAGAGTAGGGCGGACCCTGAAAAGCCAGCTTCGGTTCAGTTGCATATGTTCCCATTACCAATTTAATAACATGGACTAGAACAAGAGTTTCATTCTGTCATACTGTCTGGAGGGTAAGTTGTGTTAGGAAGTCTTCATTAAGTGGGAAGTTCACTTCAGGAAGAAACACCAAAACATCTTTATATTTAACAATATAGATACTAAGCCAACGAAGGTTAAGGTCAAGGGCAACTGGACTAGAAGAAAAACTGGACTTCTACAAAGTCCAGCTGCTCTTGACCTCAAACTTCAATAGATAACTATGACCTGGGACCTGAGAACCTTCCAAGAAATATGGATACTAAGGTGTATACAACATTTTCCATATGTTCATGTGGTTTGCCAGTGGAGCTAAGAAATGACATTGCATTACTGGAGAAACAAACACACACACACACACGCACGCACGCACACACACACACACACACACACACACACACACACACACACACACACACACACAC
>JAPMOB010138005.1:0-12007 GCA_029875015.1 Lepomis gibbosus | reverse complement strand
AGGACCACACAGTGTGAAGGCCATGTCACATGGAACTGCATGTGTGAAGCAGGGCTCCCAAAGATGAACCTCACTATGGCTACGTTCTGACTGCAGGCCTTAATGCTCAATTCCGATTTTTTTTTCCCCAGATCCGTTTTTTTGTTTAGCAGTACACATTATTGCTTAAATGTTGCCCATATCAGATTCTAGTGTGAATTGTCAGCGACCTGAAAGTGACCTGCCTGGCAGAAGAATAACACGACGTCACGCAGCAGCACGATGTGTTACAGAAGTAAACACAGCCACAGAGGTTAGCCACAGTTAGCTCATACTTGCTAACCCTCCCAATTTTCACAGGAGACTCCCGTTTTTCATTGTCCTCCTACACCCCCACAAGTAGCTTGTGCATAAGTGAAAAGAAAGCTGCTCTAGAGTGACGTTAAAGTCACATCAATTCCGATGAAAGTGGCCCGAATCCGAACTGGAAATAAATAAAAAGATCAGATCTGTCAATATGAGCAAAAAAAATCAGATTTGGGTCACGTTGGCCTGCAGTCTGAGCGGAACCTAAGATTAATTTTGATTTGTGAAGGTGCACTGAACCCAGACATTTACACACACGCTGAAAAGTTCAGGCGCAGCATACACACACTGAGTGCCATGGAGGTGGTGCATTCAAGACATCTTGTAACAAGGAAGTGTTGTACTTTAAAGAGTGTAAGAGGGGGGCGGGGTTGTTGCTTCAGCTTGAACTGTAGCGTTGAAAGTTTGCACTGCATTTGTGGTGTGCCATGCATTTCAACCTCAGATGACAACACAGTCGTCTCGGGCCAAAGTTTCCATTTCCAAGTTGTCATGAATGAATCATGCTCAAAGAGTATATGGGACCTGAAAGCTAGAATTCTGTCAGTAGGGACCCTTCTTTGTGTCCCATATGATGTGTGAGTAGACTGAATTTATGGTAAAAAAAAATGTTTTACTGGGAGCAGCTCTTGGCGTTAGGAACAAATTCTGTTCTCAGACTTGGGAAAAGGCTTCTATACTCAAAATTGAAGTAATTTTATCTTAAAAATTTCCTTGGCCCTGTAAAGTGCTTCTTTTTCAGGGTCCTTACTGCCTGGATGAAGTGTACCTGCAATGTGGTAAATCTAAGCTAGCACTACATCTGTCGGCGCTGTGCATGTATATGGCTGCCCTGCTGTCACTTTGTGCCATTTTGTTTTGTAAATAAAATAGTTTTGCACAAATGTTTTAAAGCTGTGTCGTGTGTGTCATGTTGACTTTGGGGTTAAGGCCATGTTGTATGTTTAAGGTACTTTCAGTTGTTTCATCCAGGGGTTGTCTGAGAGTGGGCCTTCCCTCAAATAAAGCTTGAAAAAGGTGTCCGCTGATACCCTGTTAGTTTACTTGCTTAGTTTCACTCAGTTCCTGTATAGGTATGGGATGGTGATAATGTTATTTGACCCCACAGACACTTAACAATTGAGCCAAGATAGAGTAATATTGCTGTTTTGACATGACTTCAAAAAAATTTATGTGAGGCATTTTATTATTTTCTGACTCTGGGAAAGACAGTGAAATGTCTCTCTATTGTATATCTCTTTAACCAAATCAGGCTCATTTATGCTGTGGATGTGACCTACAGTACTTTTAATGACTAATGCAATATTTTTTTCACAGCCATTCACTGAACCTCCCCTGAAACAGCTTGAAGCGCCCCAGCGGACTTATCAACACATGCATTTGACCACAAAGCACTTTTTTATATTAATGGGTTTACCAAAATTCACTTGGGTGAGGAAAACAGTGCCTGTTTGTCTCAAGTGTCTTTGCTGACGTTTTAAAAACATGGCAAAGGACAAACTTTCACGTACAGTTAGCCAGACAATATTTTGAAGGCGCCTATATTTTATTCCGTTATGTGGTTATTTGACCAGTTTTGAGTCAGTCAGTGACACTTTCAATTTTCAAATCACAGAAGGTGAAATATTTGGCAAAATATTAATAAAGCCTTCAGTATACCATTTTAAATGAAATAAGATACTATCTTGCTGCCCTGGCCTATACATCATATTGTACAGACTTCAGAAAACATCTTTGTTTTGTACAGGTCCTTGCAAAAATCACACCATAATTCAGCCCCACTTAGCAGGGCCATTGTAGTTGCATTATGCTGTATTTATTATGAATTGTTTATTATTTATTGTAAATTATTCATTATTTTCCTTAGCATTTTACCCATCTAGTTTTTACTTTTTTTAATGTTTGTACACATTTTGCTGACTTTCTTTCCTCCCAAATCATACCTTGGTATACACTATTGTGCAAGCATGTACACATAGGGCTGGGCAATAAATCAATAATGATAGTTATTGTGATACAATTTTACTCAATACAATAAATGTTTGATTTAATTAATTCACACATGAATGAGCACCCCATTTTTCTATTAAGACATTTATCTGTAAAGGAAGAGTGACTGAAAAAAGATTTTACTTAATTTTACTCATGCATATATGTTGAAAAAAGATTTTTATATTATTGTTGTTTTTAATATTCTACCTCAGATGTGTTAAGTCCTCCACTGTTTGGCATCAAGTGTTTGTTCTGACCATAAAGAATACTGTATATATAAGTTCACTCCGGAGCAAAAATCAGCCTTTAAACTTAAAAAGAAATAATGATATTGAATGATATGAAATTTTTTATTGTGATAACATTTTTGGCCGTATCTCCCTTCCCTATGTACAGATATTAAATAAAACAGCAAAATGGACAAAACATATTCATAATTATGAGAAATTATTATTATATTATTAATGAAACTGGGACAATTGCTAAATTTTAATAAGATTGATAATAAAGATTTGGTGCGCCCCTCATAATTAATTATTGTTCAATAATTGCATATTAGTTTGCATTAATATTCTGCTTTTTCACTTACTTACTGTGACTCATATTGAAACCATGTTGCTTAAGGCCAGACATTGCAGGCAAAAACAGTGGTTTTTCAGCACTTACATCATTCATAGCTTGAATTATAGATCATTTAGTCCCAAAAACATGGCGAAAATTGATTTTTGACGGTATATTTTCTGATTTATGGGGTAAAAACGATATTTTCAAAATCCCCTCTGTAAAAAAATTTGAGTCTAATTTGTCAACAAAATAATTTGACTCATATTTCATTAGATACTGCCTCTTTTACATATCTAAACATAACATTTCAGAAAACCTGTAATTCAAAAAAATATTGTCCTAATGTAAGTAATCAACTAGGAAAGTTTCGTATAGCTATGTTTACCTTATTCACTAGCAGTATCTCGCCGAAAAAAACAGTATGATATAGCGGTGTCCTTTGTGTCCTTCTGAGTTTGTTCAGGAACAAAAATGGGTTTTTTTGTTGGTGTATTTTCAGCCTTTGGCCGCCAGGGGGCGCAGTTTTCCGAGCGGGCAGCAGCAGCCCTCCTCTCGTTTGGCTGAATCACTTCATCCATCGTACCCAGAATGCAAAGTGAGACACCGAAACCTCAGCAGCAGCAGCCCTAAACACTTCAGGGTATCATGGCGATGAGTGCCACAGCTTCCCCTTGAGCCCCCACAGCTACAAAGAATTTCTTCCTCGGCTACATCAAAACACGCAGCGAGTCTGATGCGGCGCGGAGACCTGCCGGAGTTTTAGCCCAGACTGGAGAAAGGACATAGCGAGGGACCGTCATGGCAGCGTCGGAGCTGTACACAAAGGTAAGACAAGTGTATGTTTATGTGTTTATAGCTGGGTGCTCGCATGTCGGCTAAATACATGTGGCTAAATACGTGTTGCAAAATGCTGTAAAATGTCCAAAAGGTCCTGTCAGTAAACATGCTGACGCTTTGATTTTCGCTACTGAAAAATGTGTCTTTCTGTCAGCGAGCGTGGCGGTGGCTTTTTTTAAATAAATGAATGAAAATGGGGTTTAAACCCCACAAAACATGTTGTTTTGATGTGGTTTCAGCGCTGAAATGGGTGCAGCTGATAACAGATGCGTCAGGGTTTGTCTCTACAGTCGTCCTTTTTCAAATCTAAAAACAAAACCAGGTGTATTTGAACATTTGTCACCTTGTTCTTTAATTAAAACAGGAAATCTTGCTCTCCCGGGCATCCATATTTTACAGCATCGGCCCACTGGAGGCTAGGGGGCCAGGATGATGCAAAGGCGGTGCCAGCCATGATGGAGGCGCTAGGTTTTTACTACAGTAAACCATATTATTTGGCGTTAGCTCAAACCTGCGCATTAACCTTGTGTTAGTGTTTTATTTTTATGCTAGCGCGTGTCTGAGGCTCCTGACACGGCTCCTTGGGTTTGTGAGCCGAGTCCTGCACGCCGGGTACCGCTGATGCTGCGATTAGCGCCGCATCCGGACAGTTTAGCATCCTATTTAGCATCCAGGATGTTTAGAGGCCCTGAAGCCTCCGTGCAGCTTTATAGCAAGCAAATGCTCACTGAAGAATATATGACACTGCTGCCCGGGAGGCCCACAAGGTCACACGGGCTGCTGCTGCTGCTGTATTTCTATTATTGTATATGTGAAACCAAGACAATAAAGAGGCAAGTGTGTGTGTGTGTGTGTGTGTGTGTGTGTGTGTGTGTGTGTGAGAGACAGAAGGAGATGAGTCACCCATCCCCCTACTTTGAAAGCTGGTGTGATCAGCTTGAATAAGGTTGTGGTGGAGGGGATACATGACAGTGTGTGTGATGATGACGATTGCTTTTGAAATTCCTTTTTTAAATCTGCACCACACAGCAGCACTGCAGTGTATTTGTAATTTGAACCACTCATGTCTCAGTTGGATCTGTCGCGTTGAAGGCTTTTCGTCTCCAGCCTCTGTTGTCCTTTAGATTAGTAAACAAGTGGTCAAAGGCCGAGTCTATAAAACAGATGAGACAGATCTGAACCCTGTGTCAGCCAGCGGTCACTCTGCTGACCGAGTCCCTGCCGGCTCCTGGGAAGCTGTTCTGTAGCTGACCCTGACCTCTGATCTTTAAAGGAGAGACGCAAACAAAAAGGCGAGTGTTGGATTTAGTGCTGGAAGAAATATTCAGTTCATTGATTAACAGAAAGTGGCAACAATTTAAGCAAAACGTCTCTGGTTCCTGCTTCTTAAATGTGAACTTGTGCTGATTTTCTTTGTCATCCATAAAATTAAATTAAATCCTTTTCGGTTTTGGTTGTTATCGGTTGGACAAAACATAAAATTTGAAGACATCGGCTTTGTCTTTAGGAACTTGTGATCGGAAGTGTGAAGTGAAACTTATCAGAGTGCACATAGGTAAAATAAGCGTATATTTATATTTTTATAGGTTGTTGTAAGCAAGTCACTGTGCTTTTTTTCTGTAGTGACTGTCGTGGTCGCATGTTCAATGTCCATGCCTTTCAATTTTCAGGATGTCCTTCCAGTCTAGTAAGATTTTTTTGCTATCTTCCTGGTGGTGGTGGTGGTGGTGGCGGCTTTTAATGAATGACAATGGGTTTGAAACCACATAAAACTTGCAGTGTGATTTTAAGATTAATATATAATGGAAATAAAAGTTGCAGACCTTGTTGCATTTGCTGCTTTTACTCTCTTGTAGCAAAAAGGATGTGCGTTGGGTCTGCTTAAGTAGCTCCCAGGTGAAATTACAACCATGAACCACCAATTGATGGTGCTGAATTTCTTTCCTCTGCCAGCAGGATTTGGCTTGTAGCCAGCCATCAGTTTGACTGTCTTCTTCCATAAGAATCTTGTTGAGCGTTAAATGGTTTTAACTTTGGGTGTACGTGTCAGTGAAGCTCGGGGAACACAAAGTTTGTTTCTACTTTGAATGGTGCAGTGTGTTTTTAGAAGTCAGCCTCTGATGTCAGGCCTCTCTCTGTGATTTTCTTTTCCAACACAGGGGTGGAAAACACTCTGCCCTTTGTGCGTTTGAGTCAGCCTTATAGAAGCTTATTGAGGGGAGCTGAACTGCTTGATTAACATGCACAAACGCACACAAATACACACACACACACAGGATCGGATTCTGCTCCAATATACGTTTGGCTCCCGTCTGACCTGAAGCGGTATAGAGAGGTGAGTCAGAGGTGAAGGTACATTTTGTATTTGTAGGTTGGAGGATGAAGCTACAGTAGTAAACATTCTGCAAAAAAAAAGAAAGAAATCTGCATTTTTTATTGGATTCAGTCTGCACCATCTGCTTGAGCCAAAAACAGTAAGTAAATCAAATCAGGATCAAAACTAGTAAGAGGTGGTGAATGTGAATGAAGTGCTGTGTAACTAAAAGCAGAGGCCGACAAGAGGGAGGATATTCTAATGAAAATAGCAGTAAGGCAGTGCTCCATTAGATGACTCAGAGATGGAAAAGCTATTCAACACACAACCTGAGTCTTAAAAATACATACTGCATTTGAGTGTTTTGCTGTGCCACAGCAAGTGCATGTACTTTATTTATATGGTTACTAGACCGCATCGATTCATTTACCTGAAACTGGAAGGAAAACAATCCCTTTTCACAAAAAGCTTGCCATGTAGAAAAGTCATGTAGAGATGTGTTGCGTCTGGGTGATGTTTAAACAGCCTTGATTTGTTCGTAAAAGGGAGCTTAGCCAGGCTGTGATTGGCTGTCACTCCTCAGCAGGAGCTAGACAGTGAGGCAGCAATGAACCAGTCACGATAAATAACTATGATGATTACTTGCCCATTACGATACAGGCACTTGTGTTTATATGACAAGACAGTCACCTTTATTCTGTCAAGATATTTGGCTAACTGGGTTTTCCCAAAAGCAGGAATCATTCATACACAGTGTATTGCAATACGTGGTGCTTTCATCACTCAACAGGCCTCTGTGGTGAAACTACTGTATGTACAGGTACACTTCTGCCACAGTATCACATGACAATGCATTACAGTGTTGGTGCCAGTGTTTCTGTATATTGTTGCAATAATTGTGCGGTGATGATCGCACAGCATTTGTCCCACCTCTAAAGGGTCTAGTCAGAGTGACTGGATCCTGAGCTAAATGAGCTGCTTGTGGTACAGGGATGGGAGACTTTAGTGGAAAATCAGAACTGAGTCATACAGGTCAGAAAACAGCAGTCGGTGAAACTTTCCAGCATATTGCACATCCGGCCACACGCCATCACAGCGAGGGAGCGTGTTTTGTCATGAACAGGGAAGCACCTGCCGTTATATCGCTTGTTGGTGTGTTACTGAAAGCACTGCATGCTTGACCGTTTCGACCCATAGGGAGCAGTGCCACAGTGGTATTTTGTGATTTAGTGTATATTTTATTTTCACCACACTTAATTTATCCGTCCCTAATTTTTCGAGAGCAGTAGCGGTTAGTCAGTCGGTCAGTCCACCACTTTGGCCCAGACTGAAATATCCCAACAAACATTGGGTGGATCAACATGAAATTTGGTACAGATATCTACAGACCCCCAGAGGATGAATCCCTAATGGGTTTGATGGTCATTTGACATTTCCTCGAGCGCTACCAGTAGATGTAACTTTTCACTTTTCCTGTGAAACATCTCAACATCTACTTGATCTACTGAATTTCCTTCAGACGTTTGCATTTCCCTGGAGATGACTTGTAATGACTTTGCAGTCCTCTGACTTTCCATTTAGCGCCATCATCATGTTCAGACTTTCAATTTTCCCAATACTTTGGTTTACCACCAGATACCTGCAAAACTAATGACATTCACATGAAGCTCAGCTCTACTTTGTGCTTAGTGCAAATGAACTGATGTTAACACACTAAACAAAGGTGGTGAACAAACATGGTAAACATATTTCATATTAGAGCAGAGGAGATTGCTAAATGTGTCACCTCAGCTGCATCCAGTGATGAGTTTTACATGATCTAATGTCAGTGGTTTATTTTTTCCTCCCTAGCTCTAATTGAGAGCGTGTGCATTAGATCACTATGATAAACAGGTTAAGGTAATTACGCAGTCATGTTGTATATGCTCTGGCATGTGGTCATCGCAGGCCTGTCTAACACAGACAAACATACCAAGAGGAGGGCCACATGTTTCTGGGTAAAATAGGGATTCCTACTGTTAAGTTCAGTGTGGTGGTGCAGCAGTTATTTCTTGTGATGATTTGGGTAATAAACCTTTAGGATTTAGTTTCAACATTGTTTCCATTTTCAACTAAATTCCTAAAGTAATTGAAATGTGTCGTAGATACACAGCGCTGACAAACAAATATTATGTTTAGAAACAAACATTTGGATTAATGTTTGGATACTGAAACAAGTCATATTTTCTCACTCTTGAGAATCCGTGTGCCTCACAACTCATGTGATCAAGACAGGAAGCCAGGGTGTTTGATAGACAGCAGCAATGGCCAGTCATCTGTCACGGGGCGATGAGGGCTGGGGGACGTCGGTGAACGCTGCCTGTGTCTGCAGACACAATGGGAAGGTTTTCACCCATCCAGCTTGTGTCTGGTCTTGTGGCGCATGTGGCTGGAGGCATCCAGGAAACCAGCAGACTCACAGCATGAGCTAGAGACTTCATGAAGAGGCGAGATGAACCGGGAGTTGGAGTATATGTTTGTCCAAGTAAGTTCTTGTCCCGTCCCTCCATTTATTGATTAAGTAGTCATGTAGCCAAAAAAATTGTTAAAAAGATGCTCATTGAATCCAATTCTGAGCTGTTGAAGGAGAAGCTAATTCCTCTTTTTAGCTATATGTGGTTCTTGAAGTGATCTGTAAGTTCTGGTCTTGAATTTGGTTAACCATCTCTCCAATGTGCAGCCCCTGTCCTGGCACACCCTTATTCTAGATTTATCTCTGCAGAACAAAGTTGTGTAACTAAAATTAGCAAGGCAGCAACAGTGTAGCAACAAATCAGATTTAACCAGAGCTATGTTTTGGTATCCGAATAACAGCACAATCTTTGTTTCATATGGTCAAAATGTAATAAGTGGAAGTAGTTTGTAGCTTGTTCCAACTTTTGTAGATACAGCCGGCATGTCTGTCTTTGCAGGTTAGAACGTTGTATAGTTGGTTAGAAGAAAAAAAAAAGTATGTACTCCTATTGAATGATAATCCAGCAGCATGTTAGTGTCCTATGTTGCATGGAGGAGCAAAAAAAAAGAAAGTTTTAGAAAACATATAACATAGTCTCCCTGGAGCGCTGCTTAGCTTAGCATGGCTTATTTTTCCATTTTATTGTTTGCATATCTTCTCCTATTTGATAGAACAATTCAGGCCCACGGTCTGGCACTGATTCTCCTACCCCAACATAACATACAGAAGTGAGCTACACTACTCCAAGAGTCAGCATTAACTAAACTAATGTGATTAGGTGCTGGGCAGCGTCACAGCTTCTTAGTAAGCGACTCTGATCTTTAGCAATCACTGGACATTGGCACGCTAGCTGTGCCAAGAGTCTAGTTAGGGATGTTGTGAGACTAGCACGGATTCTGTCCAACCAAACTCTCAACAAGCACTATGGTCTCTATATCTTGGCATCATGCTGGGTCTGCCCAGCTGAGCAGAAAAACAGCAGATTCTCACATGAGGGGCATCATGTGACGAGACTTGTGCAGTCTGGGACTCCATTGATGGCTTTACTGAGAATATGTGAGCAAAACACTTCTCACATACCGCTGCAGCTGTCTAGGTAGTCGACTCTGCCAGACCATAACTGTTTTAAGGTTTTAAACCATTTGACCTTGGCTCACAATTCTTCTTAAGTAAAACTATTATTTCATGTTTAATGTATCGGTCATGATGAGGCCTTCTTCAACTTGATTTCGTTTTTGTAGTTGTAATAATTGAGCAATATTCGACTGGCCCAAATGGATTACCACATTGTATTATGCCATTCACATAGAGTCTCAGTATTGTCGATGGAGCAGTCCTTTCAGTGCTACCTAAAAGTAAACTTGGAAAGTCTTGTACTCTCCATGTAGCCAGTAAAGATGGCTCATTGTCCAATAAAGTTGTTCTTTGAGTTTTGTAGACTTAATGTAATATAATACATACTATCTCTCACTCTCTCTCTCTCTCTCTCTCTCTACATATATATATCTATATATATATATATATATATCTATATAGATATATATCTATAGATAGATAGATATATATCTATATATAGATAGATATTTTGGGGGAGTTTTTTGCCTTTTTATTTGATAGACCAGCCGAAGAGAAACGGGAAATGTGAAATGTGATAGAGAGACATGTAGCGAAGAGCTGTTGGCTGGAATCGAATTCAGGCCGTTGACTTTGTATATGGTGCACATGCTATGGGTGAGCTAACGGACGCCCAGTAACAATAGTCTTAATGCAAAGAGCAACTCACTTAAGGAAATGCAGCAGAAATCTCATGAATAAACAGTATCAAATTGGGAAAGATTTCCATGTAAGTAGTCTGATAAGCGTTGACTTACGGAGAAAACCCTGGGAGGGTCCGGAGGAGTCACAGCAGGCCAGGGTGACTCCAGTCCAAGAGTGAAAGCTGAGAGCTCAGTATTAGCTAAGCTAATCTGCTGTTGACTTTGTCATGGATTTCTCATGGATGCCCCGCCCCGTGGGTACAGCCCTACACCCCCAACACACACACATACACCTACAGCACGTGCACATATACGTTACACACATGATCAAGAGTGAAGGGGAGTTCCATTTACAGCTGAAATAAATGTGACTTTTGTGGAAATCTAAACTATAAAAACACGCAGTTGCCTTATTAGTAGGTTACAACCAGCGTAGACCTCCATGTTGTGGCGCTCAGTTTTGGATGAAATCGGTTTGATCTTGCATTTTTATGAATGTAAACACATCCATAATGAGTGTTTCCTGTCCTCCTGATATTTGTCCATTTTCAGTGTTTCCATCTGTGGTTCAGGATAAGAATTAAGACAAGTAGAAGCGTTTGCCATCGTGTTAGCAATCGTTGCAGGAGTGGTAACCTGGAGCCATATGTGAATGTAATGAAATCTTGGTGTAGTTGACCGGAATAAGATTAGCCGGTGTTAAACCCCGAGTCAGCCTAATCAGGTCCTGATCCTTGCAGTTAAACCAGGATTAGCATCTGGCCAGCCTTGTACCTTCAGGAGCAACCTTCCCCTGCTGTGAGCTGACCTTCTGACAGCCACGGTGAGGGAAAGCGTACACTAATTCATTATTTGATATTAAAGAAATTGTGTCATTAAATACTTGATGTGTCAGAAAACCAGTGCATTGCTGCTGATACACTGTCATTGCTAATTCACTGGTGTCCTCCAGTTTCATCGAAATGATTCATGTTATGCTATAATAACTGGTAAATAGTACACCAGTTGCCATGGGAATCCCTTATGATTTGAGTACCATCCTATATCTGGTAGATTGTGCATGCATTGTCGTGATTTTGAGTGGTATTAAAAAGTAAAAATAGTCATTTCAATCTTTCAAAATGAAAATGTTGAGCAACAAACTTATGAGCATATTAGATGTAAGCATCTTCAGTGCAAAACAATGCAAACAAAGTATCGTTGTAAATAATGTTGATGAGATGCCAGAAGCACAGTGACTTGATTCTTTTCTTACAGTCAGTGAGGGTAATTTCTGTAAATAGTAACTGTCAACCTTCTCAAAATGATGAGAATGAGTTCAGCCCTATGATCTGTTCACATTAAAGAGGCATTCCATCGATTTTACAGTTTACTCCTCGTGCAGAGTCCCAGGCTGTGACAACAGTTGTAAAATGTCTTGTGAGACTCTGGAGGAGCTTTATGAAGTTTTACAAAAATAACCCTGATGATGTAGGGTTGCAACGATCAGCGATGGCTGATAGATGGTTGATGGTTGAGCAGGCATAGTGATTATAAAACCCCGCTCCCCGGCAATAAAAATCTGTATTTTTCACATAATACCCCCATGTGAAAACAGGTTTTAATCACCAGGAAAATTATTCTTATAAATTTTGAATATGCTTTGCACCTTCCTCTCTTCTCTTCTCCTCACACTCAGACACACAAGAAGCCTACACCTCAGGT
>JAPMOB010137907.1:0-15868 GCA_029875015.1 Lepomis gibbosus | reverse complement strand
TATACAAGGCAAAGTCACCCGCCACTTTGAAAAAGTACCCGCAATTGGCTGGTGGCGGGTGCTAATTTCCTACCCTGTTTGGGAAGATTGGCCTAACCTGTAAAACCCCATTTTCTATCAAGCACCTGTATTCAATATGTGGTTTTCAACACTGGGGGTGACTTGTGGAGCCTTTTTATGCAAAACCCAATGACCTGACCTGTTTCCCCTGTATCAAATTATTTACACAAAAGGTAGGAAGACTTTAGCTGGGATAAATGTTAATAATTTTGTCCAAGACATGTTTTTAATGGGGTTGTGTGTAGTTTTTTAATCAAATTAATCAATTTTTTATTGCCTGTGTGTGAAAGGGTTGTGAGGTTTAGGGTTAGTGTGTTAAGCGTTACACAAAAAATAAACCTCTCTTGGTTACCTATGCCCATATGCTACTATGTGAAATAATCAGGTCGGATGCTCTGTGAAATCCATTGGTTTCCGCTGTAATATTCATGCACGCTTCTGCGTCTAATGATTCTGAACTCGACAGCTACAACACCACAACGGAATGGAGTCCGCTAGTACTAAAAAACGACAACACAAACTTCACGTAATGATAAAAATCAACAAAATTTTTATGTGCTGAAGCCTGTCAGGCCAAACGAGAATCAGATCGATGTCGGGCGAAAACACAGGTCAACATCAGAAAGGCGTTGGAGTCACAGAGACCTCCGCTTTACTGTGTGTATCCGAACCAACCCAGAGTTGGCTTTCATCCTATTGGACAGCTAAGCTAACATTACTGCAAATCATGTGGAATATATTGTGATTAGGTGTTTTAGTTGGCTCAAGTTAGTTGCAAAGAGCATAAATGAGTTAAACGTCAAGCTAATAAAATATTACTATAATGTTGCAGTGGGAGGTTACCTGAGTTTCCAGCATCTTTCTCTCCCCACGAAGTTAAAGAGCTTTTAGCTTTGTGCATCATTTAAAAAGTAACAGTTCACACTTTATTATTTTATGCACTCACAAGAAATTATACTTTAAAATAATGAATTAATTAAACATTAGAAACCCAATCTTGTCAGTGAGCCAATGTAAAGGATGATATTTCCCCTGATCAATAGTTGTGTGCAGGAGCTGAGTTTTATGTCTGGACGATACAGAATAACGCTGCATCGATGGCTACGGCTTATTGTGTATTCAATTTAATAATAAGTAATGATTGCTCGACTAATGATTTTAATGAGTTCACGATACACACAATGGCAGCGTTGTTCCAAAAACATTTGGCTTAGATACAAAGTGGGTGAAGAGCTGAGTGAAGAAGGGGTATTAAGAAATTAGAACACAAACACTGAAATCATCCATGTGGTCTTGGTACATTTTTGTGCTCTTCTGTTCCATTTAAGGACACTACACACTAACTGATAAGAGGCGATCGGCATCATCTCAAAAGTAACAGCTCTTAAGATAAGTGATGATTAAACTGAGTGATACAACATGTGGTTAAGCCTGATGATGTTTTGCAGAGGACACTTTTTTTGTAGCACTCCTAGGGTCTACTTTCCTCTCTTCCCACAAGACGTGAAGCAATACTTGTTTTGTTTCCACTGGGAGTGAGTGTGGTAAGGAATACCGTATAGTTAAAAATGAGTGAAGACATCATTGCTCAGCCAAAATTATCCCACACATTGTGACTATAACTCTGGCTACATACATTCATAAGAGAAAGAACTAATAACACGTCATAACTAAAAGGTCAGGGTTCCTGTTTTGGATAATGCTTGTCATGTGTGACTATTCAGCACTGTGTATGTGATAGTGCTACAACCTGTAGATTGTTCTGATATGTGTTTATCACGGCATAAATGAGGTAACCAGTGGGTTAGTCTGCTCACAGCTTGGTGTATTTGTTTAAGGTATGTAGGGTTATGTGTTTATTACTCTGTATTGTGGAATGAGTGTTATCGCTTGCTAGGAAGCGTCATTTTTGGAGATGTCTGACATTATTGCATTGAATTTGCAGGAATGTGTATAAGGACTACAAATGCCTGGAGTTGGCGTGTAACTCTCAAGAGGAGTTGGACAGCTGGAAGGCTTCTCTGCTACAGGCCGGAGTCTACCCTGAGAAAGTCACCGTTAGTACTCTGACCCCTAATTCAAACCAATTAAACCCAACACCGACCTTGGCTGTGGGGAGCCGCACCTGTGTGCACCTTAACTTTTTATGTTGAATGCGCTCACAGCATACGCTAACCTTAAAACCTGGTCATAACCCCTTCCCCTCTCTCCATGTTCCCCTTTCTCTTACCCTGCCAAAACGAAAAAAGCAAGTCCCCCACCCCTTCCATCTCGCTCTGTCGTTGGCTCTTCAGCACAGCATTCTTGGCCCATGATGTCACTACAACATGTGTGTATGTGTGTGCGTTGTAGTCTGTTTTTAATCAGCAGTTCCTCGTCCCTCACCCACTCCCCCCCTTTTCTTTTCTTCTGCCCACTCCTCCTTACCTCCCTCTGTTGTGTTCCCAATATTCGGCTCTCCCTGTTCCTACCACAGTGGCTCTTCTCATCACAAGTATGGAATAGATGGCAAGATGTGGCGATACACATAAGACCAGTCTTGATTGTGTCACACATATGTATTAGTATGAAGTTACTAGATGTGATACCTCAGCGGTCACTGCAGCCCATTACATATCACTGGTTAAAAACATAGGGACAGTCTGAACAGTTGCAGTTACTCTCAACTCCATCTTGTCTCTCTGCCACCCAGGTGGATGGGCAGGGATCTCCTGAAAACTTCACAGACCCCCAGCTGGAGCGTCAGGTGGAAACTATTCGTAACCTGGTGGACTCCTACATGAGCAACATCTATAAGACCATGAAGGACTTAATGCCAAAGACCATTATGCACCTCATGATCAACAGCGTAAGCTATACAGACTGGTCTTAACTTTTTAAAAAACATTTTCTCTCTCTCTCTCTCTTTAAATTGTATTCTTTCATCTGTTACCAGCCAAAAGCTCACTCATAGCCCAGCAAGTATTCACCATTTGAAACAATATTTGAGCATACTCCTGTGACCTGAAAAATAAAACGAGAGACCATAAGGACAAAAAAAGATTTACTTTGCCCCTTCAAGAATTTAGGTTCATAATCCCAAATCACAGTAAAATATCACCATACAAAGTCTAACTTTTTGACTTGTCCCAGCTGTTTATAATCCCTCTGTAGGTGAAGGAGTTCATTAGCTCTGAGCTCCTGGCCCAGCTCTACGCTCTGGGAGAATGCTCAGCGCTGATGGATGAGTCACCAGAGCAGCAGCAGCACCGGGAGGAAGTGCTCTGCAAACACGCTGCCCTGAAGGAGGCGCTTGCTGTCATTGGAAATATCTCCACCTCCACCTGCACCACCCCTCTGCCTCCACCTGTTGACTCCTCCTGGATACAGCCCGCCAGGTACAGACATACGGATACACACAGTTAAACTACAGTGATGCATGGAGTCAACAAAACTGCACTACACTTGTGTCATATAATGTTGTCTTCTCCACCCAGCCTGACATCCCCTAAAAAGTCAGTGACCAGTGGCAAGCCAGTGTTTCGTGGCAATGCCCCATCCGTTCCTCGGTCGCCCACTCACACTGCACCCAGTGCTTCACCGAGCCCTGGTGGCCTTCAGCAACTTGCTGGCCAACCTAACCGTGCTCCACCAAGTGTGCCAAGGTGACTTTGAAACCGCACAATTACAGCCTGAAATCTGACCTGTTATATTATGAAGACCTCTGTGTGTGTGTGTGTGTGTGTGTGTGTTTGTGTGTGCGTGTCAAACTGACATATATGCATACACACACTCACATACTTACAATCAAACCTTGCGCTGCAGAGGCACGGGGGCAGAGGGAGTTGTTATTTGAGCTGGGTGGGGGTCTGCTGGAAAATGTGTTTCTCATATTCTCTTTCCCATCAGCCTCAGTAGACAGGACTTCTCTCTGTGCAGCTTTCTACTGGAGCCAGAGACAACAGGCTAAGCGCTCTGTCAAGTTTTCATCTTTCTCTGTCCTTCATCCCCCCTTTTCCCTCTTTCTCCTAGCATGCATTTGTTTTATTGCCCTCCCCAGTTTCCCTCATGCAATAACGGTTATTTTTCCTTTTTCCCCCTACTTATTTTTTCTTGTAGATTCCTTCACTTCTCCTCTTTCACTGGTTCCTCCCCTGCTTTTGGCCTGTTTCTCCATTTTCTCTCTGCCTCATTTCCTCTGTGCTCTCCAATGGTTCTTTAGGTTCTTTCCCGCATACAGTCTCCCATTTTCCTGACTCTTTCCATCCAACCTTATGCCTCTTTTCTTTACTCAATCTGTTCTCTCCCCCTATAGATATACAGTACATGGGGCAAAAGTATGTCTATTTTGTCTCCCCCATATTTATTCTCACCATTGTTAAGGTTGTTGACACTGCAGGCCATGACTTTTGTAAGAATCAAAATATATGTGACATTATGGCAAATTAAAACTCTTGCCAAATAAGATACAAAAATATATATATGGAAATGTGTGTGCAGGGAACTGTGAACTGTGAATTCTATATTAACCATAATTTCCTTGCCTTTATTCACCAATGCTCGCCAATGTTATTCTTCTTTCACACACTGCCAAACCCATAAAAATTTCCATGTAATAATTTTTAACAATTTGCAAATCTTTCATGACAGGCCTGTAATCCAGAGGTCAGCAGTTAGGTTTGGTTATGTTTATTTTTTAACTGTTCACTGAAGGGCCACCACAGTTTTATAGCAAGAGTGTATGGATAGTGGAGACATGGGCATAAATATGTGCATTTGTTTGATTTTTATTTATTTATTTAGAAATGTAAAGCTCAAATGCAGGTATTTCTTTCCATTCAGAACTTCTCTTTAAGTTCTGGTTGTTGTTATAACCTAAAGCAAAGCAAGCCACTTCATAACTAGACTAATAGATTATGACGATAAGAGATCAGACAATATCTCTATAATCGATTCATTAGATCTGCCGTTAAATAAGCTACAGCTGAAGACAATTCCTTCTGATCAAAGCTGTCATGCCTTTCTCAAAACCATGCAAACCTTAATTTCAGCACCAGGCACAATATTCTATTTCCTGAGCCTCTGCTTGTGACAGATATAATTACACAGTACTATACAGTTATTTTCATAGGAATTTAAGTGGGTGTTCTGTTAGTATTGTAAATCTTTTTGTAATATTTTTCATCTGATCTTCTCTCCAGGAGGCACCCTCCAGCTATCCCAAATGTCCTTTCTCCTAAAAACTCCATTACCCATCTACCCCGGTGATCTTTCCAGCCATGGCTGACTGCTACCCAAAGACAGCCAATGACCTGTGTGATGTTTAATCCAGCTGAAGCACTATGCTGGCCCCTCTGTCTGTCTCCTCTGGGAGCTGCTGTCTGCTAAATTCACCAATCCTAAGCCTGTTTTGTACATAATATCATTGGCCACAAATGCTGGAATTTGCTCCACTGTCTGCGGACTTTTCTCAAGAGTTGTAAATAAAATACCAATTTTTAGTTATTCTGCTAAAAGTGAATACACATGCACTATTTTTACTGTGTTTGAATAAACAGGTGTTTTTATGTACATGATTTCTTATTATTTTATGGTTTGATGTGAAAGAAATATTTGCATAAATAAACTTTTACTCTCTTCTTGCAGCCAGTAGCAGGTGTGTATATCAACAGTTGCTAAGATCCAGGGGTGTGTGAGGGCCCTTTTGTAGGGATCTCCAGCAAAGTGATGATGACAATCGCAATTTTAGTTTGATCTTGACATCACTATTAAATACTATTTACGTTGACTAGAATTTAGCATATGATATTAATTATTATCAGAAGTGATCTCTCCTCCAGTTGCAGATACCAAATATATATATTTTTTCTGAGCGTCTAGAAACACACTAAACCAAGATTTTACGGGGTTCTTCTGGTTCAGTGACAGAATTGTATGGGGACACCTTCTTGTCTTATTATTACTGCTGGTTATGCCGAATGGACAGAAATATAAAAATAATTTGCGACCGTAGAGTCTGTGACGCGCTATTACTACGACACACTTTGTGGAACTGTGGTTCTCTGAGCAGCAGAGAGCCCGCACAGTTACAGACTGAACTGTGTGTTGAAGTTGGGCTTCATCTGCGGCTGAATGGCGCCACCACAGCAGTCACAACCAGCTGCAAAGCCCACCGCCAGATTTTGGACCAAGCCACGACGAGGAGAGGTGAAGGTACGACACCTAGCGTCCACTACACACTGCTATGAAATGCATGCAGGCTCTCTATTAACGCACATATCATTTCGTGTTCACACCGTGAATTTCTTGGAAAGCTCCCAAAACCACAGTAGTTCTGTTTTATTTTTGTTGAAGTGAAAGCCGGAATGAAGACAAGATGATGTCCTAACATGTAGTAACGTTAGCTGGTCTTTATTATTTTGAAACAAAAACAAGACAAAACAAATAAAAACTAAACATATACAACAATTCCAGTCTTCCTCACATGGGATGCTGAATAAATGGAAGAGAATGGGGCAGTGTGAACATGGTGCCCACACTGAATCAAAAATAAATCAGAGAGGACATACAGATGCCGCTGTGCTGCTTTCTACGGGCTGAAAGACAATTTCAACAACTGTTTCTCATTAACTGGCAACGCTATTGTGACGTCACTGACAGGGGCGCAGCCGGAAATGCAACATGGCGGACCAACCCGAGAGAACAGCGCTTTCCCGCCCTGTGTGCTCAACAGGAGTAAGGTTCATAAAAATAAAAGCTTTATTATTTTTGTTAATTGTTGACAGGCAAACTGGCCCTCCAAACAAAACACTATTTAAACTGTATTGTCTGTCCATATGTAAGAATCATAATCCCAAATTTGCTTGTCTAAAACAGTAGTTCTAAAACTTTTTCACGTCAAGGATCCATAAACTGACACAAATTAGACCATGGACCCCCATTTGAAAAGATTTTGTCCCAGGATCGCCCATCTAATAGAATTTTGATTTTCAGGAGATTTATTTGAGAAAGTGTATGAAACCCATCACCACAGTAGTCATATGTTCTGTCACTGCAATTATAGTGAAAATAAATAATTACCGTTTTTGCTGGGGACCCCCTCAGAGATCCCGCGCCCCTCTTTGAGAACCACTGGTCTAAAATGAAGATAAAATGAGCAGCATGTACCACCACCAATACATTTGAAGCTATAATTTCATTACTGTTGTATTACACTTCCGCTGTAGTGCAGGTTAAAAATAGGATTTTATTAAATAACTTACACTGGTGATTTTTTTTATTGCAAAACCCTTTAAAATATTAATTTGTTTTTCTAATGTTTGATTTTAAAATAGTTTGGAAGACACTGTACAACATACAACCCATGTAACATCTCCTACAGATTATTAAAATATCACTGACAGCAAATTGGTGCACAGCATCAGAATGTGTCCAGTAATGTAAGTCAGCGTTGCACATTAGTTGATACCTTTTATATAAAATTCTGAGGTCAACACTTTTAAGACAATACCAGCTTAGACATTAAAAGCATCTTCATATTCTCTGCAAGAGACATGTTGTCAGGGCTGTCCAAACAGATGGACCAATGATAAAAGAGTTTGTCAGTTTAGATGTACAGCACCAATGTAATACTGCAGACTGACAGTAAATTCATTCATATAAAATTCTCAATTGGCTTACACCATGTGCTCCTCTTTGCTTGGTCCATTAGTTAATGAAGTGGCTGAGGTCCTCGTGAATTTCAGCTTCATCCCAGGGTCCCTGGATGTTGTCCTTGTGTCTCTGCAGCCTCACTAGCAGAAGGGGGCAGAGCAATGTAACACTACCCAAGGCCAGGGCTAAGAGCACGGCTCCCCCTGGCGACTGGGACCCCAGACCACCTACGCCTCCGATACACACTACCACGCACATCCCCACAAACTGACTAGGGGCGTTCTCCCTCAACCTCTGCAGCAGGCAGGGCCACAGGGCAAACACCATCAGGGCACAGCTGAGCATGGCAAAAGTGTGCAGAGCCCCAGGTAACCTCGAGGCTAAACACACTGAGGCAAACAGAGCTGCATTTAGGGAGAGGCTGCCAGGGGGTGAGGGCTGGGCGTACGGGAACGACACCAGGTGGGCCAGCAGCATCACAGCAGACATGGCATACACGGTGTCGGTGCTCACAGACTCTGTAAGTGTCTTTAGAACTGGTGAGAATCCAAAGGTGAAGGAAAGAAAAATAGCCGCACTCTGTAAGTCAGCCAGACGGGTCCGGGGCTCACAGCCTGATTCAACTTGAGATGTCAGGACTTGGTGCAGTCCATAACCCAGCAGGGCGCAGACAAGGCTGGTCCACAACAGTATCTCAGGGGAAAGCAGACCCTGCAAGGAAAGCAGAAAAATGTATTATTAAGCATTTGTGCACCATTCCACAAAGTTAAGGCACAGTGTAGATTTTCTAAAGCATCACCTGCTCCATGTAGAGCCAAAGGGTGATAAAAATGGCCACACAGGACAGCTGCTGTCCCACAAAGCCTGCTTCCTTCACCACAGCCCAGTAGCGGTACTGCCGGATGCCCTCATTCCTCCGCAATTCCTCCAGGAACCGCTGGTCCACATAGTTATCTGGGAACGGCTGGCGCTCCCACAGCACCTTCCGCCAGGGCACGGCTGGACCTGGGACACTGTCTGGCCCCATCACCCTGACTGCAAGCACACAAACAAACACAGTCACATTTTTGAGTAAGAATTGCACCCATCCACAGCTCAAAGTAGCTGGTGGAATTCAATATTACTGTAACAGGGCTACACTATCAGCTGGGTCTTCCCTGGGGCCCAGGACCTCCAAAAGCTCCAGGCTGATAAGGGCCGTAGGATGGGTACTGCTTTATGACCTGACATAATGGTCAAAGTGGGGCCCAGCTGTGTCAAGTCATCAGTATCAAGACCCTTATTAGTGAGTTTTGAACTTAAATGTTGCATATTCCTACATTTGTTTGTAGTAGTACCATACTATTTGAAGAATTTCACGTGAAACCTGGGAACAAGTAGTATTTCAGCAAGGAAAAAAACTATATACATTTAACAGAGTAGGAAGCCAAAGTAATATTTATCAAGGGTTTGCCATCAACCGCGAAACGTTACAGCATTTCACCTGAATACAGATAGCTTTCCATAGCTTGGAAGCTAATGAGCTGTCATGTAATCGCTTTCCTGCATTAATAGTATTAACAACTCTAACCGTGTCGGGTCAGATCTGTACTTTACTCATAACGCTGCGTTAGCTGATAGGTGAGCCAGTCTATCCTGAACAGGGTTTTGACGGTTGACCGGAGCTGATGTTAGCATGAAATTACCGATACTTCCGGCTTTGACACAATACAAGCAGACATGCCACGTGTACACGTGTGTGAACATTACCACGCTGACGACCTGTTATAGCTCCCCAAATATCTCAAAAATGTTTTTCAACCTACCTGAGATGGGATTTTATTAATCCGCCCCGGCGCTACAATCTCATCACGTCATTATACCGGAAGTGAAGCACTATCAGAGCTCACAGCGCCCCCTGTTGTTGGAGTATTTAAAAAAGCACGTTACCAAATGTCAAATCTAAACGGACAACTTCGTCTTTTTCTTTGACAAGGTATCTTTGGTGAACATACGCGGACCCTTCTCTGCAGAGATTATTAGACCACAGACCAACACGCCTACAAAAAGGTAAACTAACATTTTCAAATTATTCTCATGATGCTGAAGGTTAGTGTCCCCTTTCAAGACATTTTCTATGTTGCCTGTGCATTCATCAATAACCTAATCTATATTCTGTCAAACAGCAGGATCCTAGTGCACAGACCACAGCCCTCTGTCTCCTATGTGACAAATCAGGCAGCCGGTAAACCTGTCAGCTTCAGCACAGTGTCAAAGGAAGCACCAGCCTCCATGGTAAATTCTGCCAAGACAAAATCTTGCATTGTGTCTCTTTACCAATGCACATGCAATTGCCCTATAATCTTATGGTGAGGTGTCTCTATAGCCTGTGTTTGACTCCCATTGCAGATAGGAGCATGTTTCAACAAAGACAGTGTTTCCAGAAGGAATGGATCATCCTCACACTGTCTGATAGGCCCGTAAGTGTCGTGAATCAAAGTATACTGTGAGGATGAGTGATGCTCATGACATCAAAATTACTTCCTTTCCTTTCAGTTCTCCTCGGCTGCGTCCGCTGTGCTTGGCAGGGATGTCAGGTTCTGCAGTGAAGGAGTGTCTAATCATCAAATCTGTGCAGCCCCAGATTCATAAGAAGACACCTGATGGTCCAGCAGCTCAATGATTTAGTCACTTCTATTTCATCTGAGCTTGAAGAAGCCCCAGCTTTCACACAGGCATGTTTGATACAGTCTCCACATACAGTAAAATAACTCAAGGATTTCGCTCAGCAGGAACACAATAGAACACAGAAGTCAGAAAAACATATGCTTGTTTAATTCATACACATTTACAACTACAGGACATTAGTTGAATAAATACTTTGTCACATTCCTTCTTCCCCCACTGCTCTGTCAGGGTAGTAAAAATAATTTTTCAAAGGCTGTTGACTCAGAGACTTTAACAATTCCTTACTCAGTAACTTAAAATACATTTACGTGTATCCTTTTATTTTTGTAGTACTTTGAAGCACTTATAATAAATCAGAGGCTTGTTTTAACTTCATATTATGAATCCATCACGTAGAAGTCAAACAAAGACTTACAGAATCTCAACATACAGTTCTTATATTAAACACTGGATACCACAGTAAGATCAAGCGGGCAGAGGAAATAAGGATGGTAGTAAGCACTTACCCTAAGGCCATTTGTTACTACCATAGATGTAACACGTACATACTGTATAGCAAAACTGTATTATTTTAAAACAATTAGACAGCTCAAGGTTTGATTTTACAACACTTCCAGTATGAGACTGTTTAATTGTGAAGGCAAGATCTCACTGTCTGATCTTTATCTTACAGTACAGGGCAAACTCAGAAGACGGAGAAGGTGGAACTCAGTGGTAACAATAAAAGAAGTCATGTCACAACCATAAACACAAGCCATGGTAGCATCTTAATACTATACAAGTAACCAAAGAGATAAAACCCTCTTGAGCAGTGCTCCTTTACTCACATATCAGGACAAGTTGTGGACCCGTTTCTTGTGGGCCCCCCCATAAAAGGGCCCATAAAGTTAAATCATGCTCCAAGAATATGAACACAAAAAACAAAAATGTTGTTCCGTGGCATCAGAGGCAGCACAATGATCAGATCTTGGTTTGTAATGATGACCAATAAAATATGAATATCAAACAAAATACAAACATTTAAAAAGAATGCTGATGTGGCCAAGGCAGCTAATGGTTCCCGTATATTAAGCTGAGCAGTGCACCCCCATGTAGCAGTGGTAATGACCTTCCAGGTGTAGGCGAAATAGAAATAGACTTCTGTCACCACAGAGACAGGCAGGCTCAACATCTTCACACAGTGGGTGCCTGTAAGGAGACACCCGCCAGCAGTCAGGGTAGCCGAGGTGGCTGCCAGCAGTCATTAAGAGTTTTGAAGATGGCCTTTTTCCTTTTCTCCCACTCTATGGTCCCTCGGGTGCCAAAGAGTGGCATTAGCAGCATGGCCCTGCCTAAACACCTGACTTTACAGCATTGGCACGAAAGGGAAAGTGTGAATGAGCAACATCCATGGAAATGGGAGAAATATTCAGAGGCCTCAAACACAAAAGGCAAAAAGGGTGGCAGCTAAATACAAATCACTAAAGTGTCTTAGGAACACAATAAGTGCATCTTTGAGAGTAGCTAATGTATGGGGAAAGGCATGCCTGCAATCCACTTCACAATCCGCACCTGTTTGTGCGGAAATAAATCCAATTCTTCAGACACATCATTTCTTCATCTAGTTTAGCTCAAATAAAAACATGTCCAAAGAAAAGAGGTCATTTTTGCAACAGGCCTGGTAACTTTAGGCTCCGTTAGAAAAGTAGTATCATCATAAACATGCATGTTATGGCACTTTCTGTGAGGAATTAAAGCAGCTGGGGAGGACTATAAAACAATCCAGAAGATCTGAAGAGAGACGAAAATATTTTTTTCTGTAGCAAAGAGACTAAATTTGCAAAGTAGTGCAGTTGACAGCTATAAATTACTGTTCCAAACCCAGAGCTCCTGCTGTCCCTCAAACTCCAGTGGACTGAAGACCAGAGTAACAATGCTGCAAACTTTGTTATTAAGAATATCAAATCATCTGTCTGTTTGTGTATGTGTGCGTGCATATGTATGTGTATAGCGTATAGTTGACACCTTGTATTAAAAGTCACAAACCAGGAGATTTGCTGAAAAGATTGCAAAGGTAGCTGTGGGCAAGTGCATTACTTCTCTCTCTCTCTCCCTCCTCTTGGGGTGATGTTATGAACGAACTTTCCTTTTATCTTCAAACAGTGAGCGGACTAGGTAGACCTGAAGCGCCGATATCAGCATCATAACAATGAGATTGACCACCGACCAAAAGTTCACCCTGTCAAAGTTACTCTCCTGGAGGTTTCTGTCGCGAGCCTCGAACGCCCGCAGCAACGTCTGGATCTGCACACTTTTGCCCAGCCGAGCCTTCACGTTGTTGATGGTGTCCTGACAGAAGAGGAGACACACATGACAGATTGACTTAATTTGAAAGGAACTTTCACGTACACTGTTTCTCTGATGTGCCTGTTACTAAATGCTAAACTTGCAAAGCAGAGTAATCTAAATCAGAGATGGATCTCTGGGGACAGGTTTGAGTTTGTAAACAAAGCAGCTCAATCGGGTGTTCCTTCTTCCATGAGAAAACAACTTCCTGCACATCTGGAAGATGGATTTCCCTCTTGTGAGGCCTCTGTGACCTCTGACACAAATTCAGGGAGTGTCTGGTGGAGGGCGGTGGAGGCTACTGTGGTGCAATCTGAAACAATTGGCTGCTCTCAGCCAATAGGTGACAGTTCATGATATTGTCTATTCTTGTGACACTGTCCTTGTGACTTTGCCTATATTTGGATGTCTCCATGGGCCCCGTTGTTCCACGCCGCGCATGATGCCATGCGTTTCCTCTACTGCCTCGCAGCAGGGGGTGGCGGTGCTGCTGCTTGATAGCATGACCTCCCCAGAGCCTGAACTCATGTGTCTGTGCTGGACACTAGAGAGAAAGCGCTGTTGGTAAAAGCCTCTCTGTGTTCAGCCTCTGGCCAAATATCTTTGGTTTGGAGTTTACTGTCAATCCGGTGTTCCTGTTCATACTTTGAAATACCTTAATTTTACGGTTCAAAGCAGTATAAAGTCACTGCTCATACTATCTGAACATTTCCTGTTATTGTTGCTTCATATTAAAAGCTCACCAGTGGGATGCTTTTATTGTGAAGAGGCTATAGGAAATAAAATGTGTTTATCACCAAGTTAGCTTTATTATTATATTATTATTTTATTTAATCTTATTGTCCAGATATGGATATATTCTGCACTATTTTGGTCAGCAGATCTGTTTGAAATGTTACAGGAAGGACTAGTAGCCTACAAACATAAACAGCCACAGTGAGCTGAAACGTTCTGCAGGTCTGAAGAGTGGTTTGCACCGATAAGGGGGTCAGTCGATCTAAGATCAGTTATAGTCAGAGCACAACTAGGTTTCAAATGAGTGAACCCAGATTTAAAATTAAGCAGATCTCTGTTGCACAATTAAGAACTAATCTACATTTAGCAAACCCAAGTTTATTGATGTAAAACCAAATTAAATAGACTTAAAATCAATGAAGAGATGATTGCTTACCCAAAATCAGATTCATTCATTCATTCATGTGCTGTCTGGACGTAATAAGTAGGCTATCAAAGACTGACTGTTAACTTCCACCGGCTCTACTCTGTATCCCTTAATAGCATGGTTTGCTAGCTAATGAGCTCACGAGGGCTTGGTCCACAAGGTCCTTTGAGGAAAAACTTGTTGGCAGAATGAATGAAGCAGTTTATCCAAATAAGATAAGATTTTAAAAAAACAAAACAAAAAAAACAGACAACAGCACAGTAAGAAATAAACAGACTGCCTGGAAGTAACTGGCAGACTGTTCATTTCTTTCTTTGTCATGTTTTACAGTTGGTTCCTGTTCTGCTCCGTAATAAGTTTCCTGTTCAGCTGGAATCTTGAGGGAAATTCCACAGATTCATAAACTCATTGGGTTGAGTCTGTCCCTTAACCTTCTTCGAGGAATTTGATTATTTTGGTCAATCCATCTAAAAAAGCAGCCATTTTAAGAGTCAAACCTCTGAAAGTATATGTTTAAATTTAATCCTGGATCGCATTTTAAATTGGAGTTTAAAGTTTTGGTGCAGCATGATTCAGTTTAATCTAGGTTTATATTAATTTTGAGAGGTTGAATCTTTGTTTATTTATTTTAAGGTAGTTTGAAAGTTCCGTGCAGCATGATTTAAAGTTAAACAATGATTTAATCGGATTCAAAACTTAATAATTGTTGGTGCAACCCAGCCTTACTGTGGTTTGTGACTAGCATGCCTTCAACACATCATGAAGGTCAACAATTTTACTATGCTGTGCAGTGACATGGAAAACCGCGGCCGTTCACGGCATAACTTGGCATGACTACGTCCCCTGCTTTGAAAAAACTCTTTATGTGGTGCAATTTTGTTGCCAGCCTGTTGGGTCACTTTGTACCTTCTATGTCATCCTGTGAGCATAGGTGGCACAGTGACAATTTTCTCAGTGGCAAAGTCTAAAAACATACAGTGAGAATAAAACAAACAAACTTTTGATAGGTTTGAACTACTCACCAGTCCCAATAAGGCTCTTAAGTTCCCACACAAATAAACCTATTAGACAACAAATTTAATCTTTTCTGAATAACGTAACACGTGGTCCATGTCAGACTGGCTGCACCTCACCATTATGTCTTCCAGCTTCATGTCCAGTATGTCTGTTCCGTGGACGTACTCCTTCCAGTCATCTGGGTCTTCATCTGCATCCATGTTGTCCAGGATCAACTCAAAGAAGATGAGCTTCTCTGAGACGGAACTGAACGTGTTGTCAAAGCAGAACATGTAGTCTCCATCCTCAGTTTCAATACTGGAGGGAAGCACAGGCAGTAAGAGCTTGAACAATGAATCTGGATAAGTAATAAGTAATGCATGTCTCCCCGATCGCCTATGTAACTTACGTGTGCACTCCATCTGACTTGCGGTAGTCACTAAACAGCAATTCACCCGAGGGAGAGGAGATTAAGAAGTCGACATCGAGACCTGCACCATCTAATACCTGTAGACATTTGAGGACATTCACACATGAGAAGAGAAACTGTTAGAAAAATGAGACATTAAAAAGATAATGCAAGTTTGTGTGGGTTGTAGCAAGCAGGACTTGATTTCCATATTAATTTATTTCATACATTAAATGTGAGGAATGCTAGTTTTTCCACTCAAGGTCTCCCTCATTCTCCACTTGAAGCGATAAGCCTGGATTCCTTGTCCTCCATGGTAGACATTACAACGGATATACAATGCTTGGGACGTCTCCCCCAGGCAATAACAAATGGCTACTCCCTGACATCGCCTAAAGTCTAGCTGGATACACCAGAAAGTCCAACACAGAGATTCATACGGGCTGTAAGGTGCACAGTAACTGGCATAACAGGTTCAGAAGAATAAAAATCGAGGTGTGTGAACTACATAACTCTTGCGCAATTAATACTTTGATTAAACACAGGAGTTTGCTAGTGTAATTTGGATGTGGTCTGCGTTAATGTCATTTGCAAAAGAGAACCACAACACACAGAAC
>JAPMOB010137901.1:0-10888 GCA_029875015.1 Lepomis gibbosus | reverse complement strand
GCTTAGATGAGAATCTCACATTTGTCTCCTGAGCTATAGAACAGCAAGCTTTGAGCAGTAAAATTTTCCTCTGGGTCTGCAGTGAAGTCATGTGCTGCATGAAACAATGTTGCAGATCACTGACTCATCAGAGTCTAAATGTTCTGTGAAACAAATTCCTAATCATTGCCAGAATTTTAGATCACTGTGCAGTAACGCACACATTCAAAGACAAATTCTGTTCAAAAACGTCCAGAGTAAGTTGGTTGAGGTGGCAACAAAGAGCCATCAGTATCACTGCCCTCTGGTGGCTGACATAGGCATGGCATCTCTGTCTGTTCTGAGGCCCTTGGAGCCAGTTTCATTACCGTAGTCTACGGCATAGGATTTAGGATTTTCTCTAACTCTCTTTGACATTTCTTTGTTTCCGCTCTGGTATGCTGTTCAGAGTAATCCAGTATGATTCTTTAATAGAGAAAGCTGAAGAACTTTTTTTGCAAAGACATCTGACAGATGGATAGCTCACAAACAGGATTTTGCGGTGTATCAAGCAAAGCAATTTCCTTTCCCTTTAGCCAGAGTACAGTTAATTTTTCATAGCCGGGGCTGCTGTTGGTGGTTGCACAATGAATTTAACATCCATTTGCCAACAATATCCAGGGCCTGTCACTTTGGAGCAGGAGCTTTATTTCATGCACTGATACATGCTGCCATCTCCTCCAACTGACACACTCACAGTGATCTCTCGCAGAGCCAAGGAAAAGAATGGCTACCTATTAAATGTACATGGTACTGCATCTACAAATAGAAAATGCTGAAATGTGAAAAGTTTGAGCCACATCTACAGTAATTGAATGCCTTTGTGCATATGAATGCAATTTTGCAGGCGAGAGTGGCATAAAGAGATTGAGATGATATGGTTTGATTTGCATGTAAATTGTTTTCTTTTTTGCCTCCTTTGAAGGCTTAAGCTTCCTCTAGATGGGAGTACCTCACAATGTGTGTGTGTTTGTGTGTGTGTGTGTATTTTGTCAAATTACTGTTGACTTTTTAAAAATAAAGTGTGTCTTGTTGCTGTTGATTGCAAGTGCATCTCTTCCATTTTAACACAATCATGGTTTTATGCAATGCTTTACACAAATAGAGCTGATTTGTGCTTCAGCGTTTACACCGTAACATATAAACCATACATGTCATGTTATACACATACAACTTAATACAATGCTGCAATATGCTTGCTCTGGTCCTACACCATACAAACTCATGTCATTAATTATGAGGATGAGTGGCTTTCTCCAGCATGCCAGCATGGCCTCCTCTTGCAACTGGGAATGGGACATTCTGGACATGAAGGCCAGTTGTATCATGGCTCTCCAGCTGGCTCTGGATCTTCAGGCCGACTGATTGACCCCAGTCCAGCTGAACAGACCGCAGCCCTGGATGTCACCATCTTCTCTCACCCCAGTCCTCTGGCTCTTGCAAGGACCCACACAGACTCTCTGATGGGTCATCAAACCAAACAGCCTGTATGGCTGGCTAGCACCGAGGTCATGAATGACAAATATTGCAGTCCCACTGCTCCTCCATCCGCTCCTCTCCTCTCACTCCAACTCAGAGCTGCTCAGAGTGCTTGAGAGGACAGAGTGTGTGTTTAGTGGTCCAGGCCTGAATACATTGTTAGCATTGGTGTGTAGTTAATACTGACACTGAGTGGTTTAGAATCAGTCTATTGGCATTGTTTGTTTTATGTACTTTGCCGGAGTAATTAAGCAATGGTTGCTGAGTAAATGAATGCAGCAACAGCCCTGTCAATAAATCTGTTTCAAGATAACTTAATTTGGCTAAGCACTGTGTTACAGAATACTGTGACACATATTATATCACTCGGTTTGAAACATTCTGATGATGAATTATTGAACATAAATCCATTATGTTGAACATATTTTATTTATGAATGCACCAAGACACTGGAGGACTTTAACACTGCAGGGTAATTATTGTTCCACATTGTGTCACCACTCTTCTCTCAGATGCAACTGCCAGAGCAAACTGCAATGAATCAAAGAATCGCAAGTTTTGATTGACATTTTGTGTGTGCACAAGGCCCAAAGCGACATTAGCCGAATTGCTTTATTTAATGCTTTCTCCCACATTCTGTTTCTCTTTTAGCACGCCTTGTAAACACTGATGCAATAATGCATTCCATTATACAGAGGAGAGGAGATGAGTGTCTCTCGTGGCTCCTCTCCATCTCAATAATAGGTCAACAGCTGTATTTAAAAAATTAATCACATTCTTGGCAGTTGCAAAGGTTAGCCGCAATGCTCTGAGATGCAATATTGGAAGCTCAGATCAGCAGCATATCTCGGTGGAGATGAGGAAGAGTTGCCTTTGATGAGTACAGCATGTAAATGATTTGTGTGTGTTTATAGGACACGGGGCTGGCCCTGCCTCACTCCAAGACAGTGGAGTCGGCACCACTCTGTGGCAGAGGCTGGCTACAGCAGATGGAAATAAGCAAGAGAGGGGAGGGCTGACCCCGCGACACCGCTTTACAGTTTGTACTGTCTTTTTCCCTTCCCAGTCTATCTCTGTTTCACATTAAGGCTAGTTCAGTTCTGTTTAATTCTGTCTTAATTTCTTCATTCTAGCACCTGTGGTCTAATTTGCCTTGCTTCTTGTTTGTCCACTCATAATTAAGTATCTGAGCGACTATTGCTGTCAAAGAAGGTCTCTGCAATGCTACATTATCACCCAGGAAGCATGTTAATGTTGCAGTTTCAGCACTTCTGCAATAAAATACACACCTTTACCAAATATCCCCAGAACCCGCAGACTTAATGTGAGTTTCATACAATTTGGGACAGCTGAACAGCTTATTTGTTCATGCTTTGTTTCCTGATGGAGACATTATTGGCCAGTTACTGTGATCTTTTATGAAATTCAAATATTGATGCCTTTCTCACGTCAAAAACAAATTACTCTCAAAGACATCCTGAGGTACAAGGAGGACACACAGATTAAATATAAATATCTGCCTTGGATTGCTTTTAGTAATTCTGAAATATTCACACTGGTATTTTTGGAGCGTGGTGGCTCTTATGCATTGTGCGCAGGTTGACACTTGAGGATGAATTTTTCAACAGTGATCTGATTTGGCTGTCACAGTAAATGGATACCCTTGATAAGTCAGGAACATCGCTACCTGGATTGCTGGATGAAAATGAAATACTGCATGATGCAAGTGAGTGAAAGGAGTGTTGAAATGCTGCCGCCTGTCTTGACAGTTCTGAGAGCTTCGCAGCAGATTAGCTATTATGTTGTTTGCACGCTTCAGCGTCTGCCTACTAGTCGCTTTTACCATGTGAATTAGTAAAAAATTGTACAGTAATTATTACCCCAATGTTTTTCCTTCCCTGGGACAATTTATGTGAAAATAGTTTTATATTGAAGGGTCCCACCTCTGCCACAGTTCATACATTAACACCAATTGTTTATGTTAATGGTGATTTTTTTCTTCCCCTTGGAGTGTAATTAGGAAAAAAACAGAACAATCAGAGGATAAGTAATCGTCCATTAAAAAACTGAAAATAATGTTTTCAAAAAAACAGAGACCCTTCGGGAAATCAGATTCACTATCATTTCCTTTCACTCATTAAAAGAAGACGGCCAGGCTTGGCAAACATCCTTCCTGGCTTCTTCTGCTTCAAAACCGGCTTGCCTCCTTTTAACATATTTCACTGCTATGCTGTGTCCTTACTTGCCATGTAACAGTTACCTTAGTCTTGGGAAGATGCTGCGCAGTCAGTGAGGTGAGGTCTCGAGCAACTTGTCCCTCAGGGGGGGCTTCATTCAGGGAAAGTGTAATACACCCAGGTAAGCAGCTTTAATCTGATCACAGCACATAAACACATTAACAGGGTGAATTTTATTCCTTTTGATGTGGATCTTTTGGCATATCTACATTACATAAAACAGCAAATTTCAACAGCTGGACTTAATTTTTTTTCTTTTGCTCCCCCCCCGGTCCTAAATTCAAACATCAGAGAGTTGGCTCAAACAAATCCACACAGTCACCTCACTGAACCTGCTTCCTGGAAGATAACAGTAATGCCTTTAAAGCTCAATAGGTCATTCACTATTATGGTCTGGGCCCACCATCACAAATTCCAGACAAAAGTGAATTTCCTATTCTCTGTCAATAACAAGCTCGATGTCACCTCTGAATGCGAGGGAGCATGATTCAATAAAGTTTTCTCTTTTTTCTGTTTGACCCTTAGTCACCCTGTTGGTAAGAGAGAGTTGAATTACAGTTTTTTTACGCTACCCTACCTGCTTCCTAGAACCACACCAGACTGACTATCTGGTATAAATCTCTGATCACACAGCTCAACCAGCATGTAGTTTCTTCCACTGTAGAAAGATGCATTTTAGGTTAATGCATTTCTTAAAGGGACAATAAACACATTTTTACTGCCACATAGTAAACAATATCTATAACATTTTTGCAGGGGTTGGTTAGCAACATAATCATTTTTACTCGGCATTTTGAACCTTCAGTTCTCAGTTCCTTTGCTGTCACTGTGACACTGCTGTCATTTGTTGCTCGTTGGGAGAGTTTATTAAAATAATTCTTAATGCTGCTGAATACCACACTGCTTTTCTACATTCACAAAAAGTTCAATTTAACTAAAATGGGTTTATATTACAGATTTCCCACTCCCAGCATTACTAAAGAGCCAGAGCCAGAGCCACAGTCCAGTGGTGAGACTATGTTGCAAGAAAACAGCTTTGCTGTGTGATGAACAGCAGAGGTGTGCCAATGTATGAGCCAGTGTTCTAGCCATAGAAGCCGTGCCTCCTGTTATTGCTGCTACCTGTGATCTGAGTTTTAAAGTGCCGTGACTGCAACCCATAGGCCCCCTGTGTATTAAGTACCGGATAGCATGCACGCTGCCGCCGTTCATGTTTGCAGGATATTGAAAAAGACCTTTGTCAGGAAGGTGAGGCCCACTGGCCATTGGGGAGCAGTGATCGTGCTGCTCCAAATTAACATATCACCTTTCACTCTTCATCCTAATAAACGGCTAAGTCAGATGTGTGATAGGTGACACTCACGCAATGCTTTACCTTACCTTCAAAGAAGTAGAAAAAGATGAGTACTCTTCTGGTAATCATTTGATTTTGCACCAGAGCATATTTATTGCTATATAAAATAATATATAACACATGGCAGGCGGTAACATATCTTCCTGAGTGCATTGTGTTTGCAGCATTGAAATGTGACTAGAAATGAATCAATGTGCACGGTAGCCCTGTTGTTATTACTATGCAAACCAGCTAGATGGCTTACATTTAATTTATATAATATTCCCCTCAGAATCATTTTTATTACGGGGGAGATCTTGGTAGGAATATTTGGCCTATAAAGAAATTAACTTTGTCTCTTTGCTAAGTACACCAATGCATCAAGCCATTATCTCTGTGACAGATGAATCATATTTGATATTACGCAAGACAAATGTATTCATATTGCATATTTTTCTAATTTTTCCTGTCTGACCATCTGTGTGTGTTACGCATTACCAAGATTAATCCGCTGATCCTATTGGGATAGAGGGCAGGTGTTTTTTCCTAACACACAATAGTGAGTAAAAGCTGATATAAAAGCATAATCCACCAAATAGTATTTTAGATCTTTGTAATGTATCAGGGACAGTGATTTCCACAACTGGGCCATATTGAGACTTGATTTATTTTGTATTATCATTTCATGTGTGTGCATGTGCATGTGCATGTGTGTGTGTGTATGTGTGTGTGATTGTGTGTGCGTGTGTGTGTGCACGCGTGTGTGTTTGTTGAGACTAAGCAAAAGGGGGCAGACTGTGACCAGAAATGTCCAATGTTAGAGACTTGTGAATATCAGTGACATATGAAATAGTACTTAGTGTGCCCTTGGATCAGTGTGCTCAATCATTTAAGCAGAATGACCCCTGACTGGATTAGAGAACCTGGGGGATACTGAAACCTGTTAGGATGGAAAGACAAAGGGTATAGGTTGCCCTCTGGGATGGTTGCTGTTGGCCCAAATTCCATCCGTCCTCATCTACAAAGATCTAATGATTATTTTTCCAGGAAATTGCAGCATTTGATCTCACCTACACCTCTTTCTTTACTTAAGTAGCTCTCGGTTTGGTGGGATTGAAGTCAGACGATGATTTACAGAGACAACACTCACCTAGCACGCTGTTCAGCCTGTTATAGCCACTGTCTTACATGTGCCCTCCTAAATTCACTTATGTAGAATACTTGTCTTTCCTAAGGCGTTAGACAGGGCGAGTGGATGCACAGACAGATTGCAAACTAGTGTTAATGATCGGCCTGTCAGGCAGAATCTGTACAGCTTAATCTCCTGGTCCTGCTGTACACGATCAAAGCAATGCAAATGCAATGGGGTATTGATTTCTACAGCATCCCTTCTCTTGCACTTATATTACTCCTTTTACTGCTACCCGCAACTTCCATCCACATATCTAACCCGAGGACTACTGTCTAACCCAAGGACTACTGTCATTTAAACAACCCCAACACAAAGCTGGTCTTTTCTATGTTTTAGTTAATGTTGAAAGCTGTGTTTGCATGATGTTTAACAAAACACAAGTGATGGTATTTTATTTGATGTTTTTCTGTAAGTACAGTCAGCTAATAATGACTATAGTATGCAATGTTTTTGCAGGAAAAAAAAAATCTGTATATCTCATTGCGGATATGAAACTTGTCTTTTGAAGATCAGGGGATTAAAGAAGATACAGAGTTGAAACAGATGGTTTGCTATGATGTGTCCTAAATGCTAATCCTGTCAACCTTTCACATAGCCAGCTGTGATTGATACATTGTGACATATTGTAAAAGTTATATTCTGTGTGATGTTGAGTGTCACCTCTGAACTCTCTGAAACCCTGTTTTTACTAATGACAGGCTGTCCCCAAAAAACAGGACAATGTAGAGAGTGAACTGTAACTGATGCTGTTTTCATCAAGAATGCTGTGTGATTTTGGCTAAAATTGTTGTTGTTACTTGTGAAGAATGTCACTGGACAGGAGTGAAACCCATTTAAAGCGCAATTCTTGAAATGTGAGCAGCCACGGTGAACTCTCTGTCACATTGAAACATGGTGATTAAGACAGCCAGTGGGAGATGAAAATGAATTCCTTCAGCTCTGAAGAGGTGTTGTATGGAATTGTCACAGGTCACCCTGCAGGTGTCTGCCGTTTGCAAAGTAATTCATCCAATGCATTATCCCAATAATGATAAATTTCAGGCATTATGAATTAGGATGTTTCCTCACACAAGACTTTAAATGATATTTAGGTAAAAGGTCCAAGGATCATTTGCCTTTTTTAAAATTTTTCTCACACTGCTGTTGTAGACTTGTGTTTAATCTCCAAAAGTAACTGTGATATAGAAAGAGTCTATGGCATGTCGTTGTCTTTTTAGGACATTATGCTATTTATTTTCCTTTACAATTTTTTGATTTCTTTTTTATTTTCAGCAATGTCACTAATGAAATTCTAATATACTGGGCTCCTTGAACCTGGAATAAATGATTTTCTTTGGCCACGTAGGGGCAGCATAAAACAGTTGCTTATTTCCAGAATGAGCAGATATGAAGCGACACTACCATTCATTTGAAGTCGTGTTTCTGGTTAGTGGGCAATATTCACCCACCTTTTAGCTTTGGTGTAGTTTCTACCATGAGGGAAATATCTGGCTCCTCAGCTGCTAAAGGCCGCACTATGCTCACAAGCTAGATGCTAACTTTGTCTGTCTGTTTGGTGCTGAGCAAGCAGCATACAGTAGGTTAATTTGCCATCCAAGGCTTTAAGAACTAATGTCATAAGTGACAGAGTAAAAGTAAAATTATATATGTATGACAACAAAAATATTATTTCTTAGCAAATTTTGCAGACTCAGTCTTCCCTTCAGCACATTTGTTTTTTACAGTCTGTATGTAAGTAAATGTATTGAGCAAAAATAGATCCAGTTTTCCCCTTTTTAATCACATTTATAAACTTTTTGTCAAGTTATTACAGGCTTAATTGCTTTGATCATTAATTGCGTACAAATAATAAATTAAATGCAACTTAAGATGTTCTAACACACATATGTTTGAGCCCCTACCTTGTCTTTATATGCCTGGTGGAAGATAATGCCCTTGAGTGATCTTCTTTTCACATCAGATTCTACAACAGAGCTCAGTTTTGTGAATGTCCTGTGTATAAAGAACGACTACATAATTACATTCATTTGTGCAACTCATCCCATCTTCGTTGCATAGAAGCATGATTCTTTTCCAACTTTTGTATGTATGCAGTATACTACAGTGGGATTTATTGTCTGCTATTTGAAAATGTTAAGCTGCTTATCAAAACCACCGTTAGTTTAGTTTGTAGCAGACTGATCATATTTTTGAATATTTTAGAGTAGAACAGTTGTGCTGAGCAAGTGTAAACAAAAACAGCAAAGAATGTAGCGGACTAAAAGCAACTATCATGTGACATTGCTGTTTATTGGTCCCTTATGATTGTAGGCCTGAAATCTTTTCAGCAATGCTGTCTGCTCAACCCAAATAATGGCTGTGCTTGTGTGTGGATGGCACCCTTCAGTTTTCTAATTGATGACTACTGGGTGCAGTCCGACGGAAGAAGTCTGCTGGCAAACACACAGGAGGAAACCACTGCCAAGACAGCTTTTCTATCAGATTGCTCTTTGAACTTCAGGCTTATGAGCTGCTGACAAACTCAGACGCTGCATGGCGGCATGCTGCAGTGCCCCTTGCCTTCCTTCCTCTTCTCAATCCCTGAGACCTTGTGGAATCTACAAAGTCAACATTCAGAGTCTAAAGAAGGGAAATATCCTGCTGTTTTTCCCTCACAAATGTGTGCAATCTCTGGCATACTGTGATTCCGACTTAACTCTAAATGGAAACAGTGTTGTTTCTTTTCTTTCACGCCACCACCTAGCAGCAGAACAGCGTGTCAGACCACTTTCCTCTGGATAATTTCAGACATGAGAGACCCGTTTCTGCCCTCTGCAACCCCCCTTTGCCTGCATGGCCTGGCCTTCATTAGGCTGGCTTATTGGTTGCACATGTCCAAAGTGGACTTTGTGTTTACCCTCACGCAAAAGGTGCTGAGGAAATTGCTGAGTCCTTTGTCATAAGACAAGTCCTGAAGGCGATTTCCTTGGCGTGCTTTGCACGCGTGGACTGGCGTGGCAAGGGGAAAAATGAGGCTTAGAGTGAGCAGGGCCTTAAGTCTGGCAGGTCCTCATGCCTCACAGAAAACTGATATCTGCAGTGGTCCGGACATGGAGCCCTGAGGGATCTCTGACACCGTCCTATGGGAGATTAGCTTTGCTACTCTTTGTCTTGTATGCTTCCTTTCTTAATTCACTAAACAAATAGAGTACTCACACATCAGGGAGGAAAGAAATGATTAAATAATCACAGAAAGTGGCTGCTGTAAGGATTAGATGTAGTGGGGTAGTTCATATGATTAATGATGTGTACAAAAAACTGGCAGACCTGGTTATGGAATTTAACTTGAGCTAAACCAAATTTAATGCAGTCCATTGGATTTCTTTATTAATATATGTGTCTACTTTGGATTTCATCTTGAAATGATACATAAAGGATATGAAAGATTTGCGACAAAAGGCAAACATAGCTATTGCTGTGATGAACATAACAAGGCACAGATTTAAGGGGACATGCACACATGTACACACTCTCTATTATTATGTGTTTATATGCCTTTCAGTGTGTGCGCTCTTGTGCCCTGGGTGAAGATGAAAAGTTTTTTGGACTTGTAACCCCTCTTCCCCTGCCGGTAATCACCCCAGAGCCCTGTAATCCCTAGCGAATGCAGATGCCGCCGGGGGAATATTACTGTTCATAATATTAATCTGCTCTCAAATTCCTTTCTGTTACCAAGATGAGGGGCCGCGTGCACCATGTTCTTAAGGGTATTAAGTGTGCTACAAGAGATTCATCGAGAGGTAGATTCTGACTCGTCAGGGATCAAGCCCAGCCTGAGGTCGTATCGCTGCTTTAAGGAACACCCGCAAGCACGCAAAACCCATCTCCATATTCTCATAAACAGCCTGACGTGAAAGACGCTGTGCCACAGCAGGGACATAAATCCACACCCAGCCCACATGAATCATGTCAGCCCGAGCCAGAGGAGGGTTAAAGCCTCTTTAAGGTGCTCGGTCCCCGGCTGTGATACCTGACTTAGCAGCAGGTAAACCCCTGTGCCACAGAGCTGACGAGAGCAGCATTGTCTTCATCAGCTGATCAAAGGCTCGGTAACGTGCCGCCACCACACATTTCTAAAACCACAGGAACAGAAATGAATAGGAACCCGCCAGATGGATTGGAACCATTTTCCCATTCAGCTGCTGTTCATCATCCTGTACCTGGAATTTGGCATTGTAACATTTGTTGTACAAAGCTTAGCGCCATGGTAGATCCGTGGAGGGCCTCAGCACAACAGTGTAATTATACAAAGCCTTTCTGTGAATTTCTTATTTCAAAAATGCAAGGCTAATGTCCACATTTACTTTAATCACAGAGTGGCTGTCTTTGAGGTGTGGAGACTACAATATTTTAAATATGTATATTTATACTCCAAATGCATATATGTAGATATTTATATTCTTCCAGTTTTTAAACATTGTATATTTATATTCATCATTCTACATGCTCCGCAAATCCATATTAGCCTTTTTTTCATCATTTTTTAATTTTTATTTAGCTAATAGCTCGTATTTCTACTGTGTTTTTAATTGTTTCAGTGCTATATTTTTAAGCTGTGGAATGACAGTAAAGAAATTTTGAATCTTGATT
>JAPMOB010137851.1:0-17719 GCA_029875015.1 Lepomis gibbosus | reverse complement strand
TGTATCAACGCTTCAGGCTGCTGCTGCTGGTGTAATGGTGTGGGGGATATTTTCTTGGCACACTTTGGGCCCCTTATTACAAACAGATCATTGTTTAAACACCACAGCCTCCCTGAGTATTGTTGCAGACCATGTCCAACCCTTTATGACCACAGTGGACCATCTTCTGATGGCTACTTCCAGCAGGATAATGTACCATATCACAAAGCTCAGATCATCTCAAACTGGTTTCTTGAATGTGGCAGTGAGTTCACTGCACACCTGTTCACTCCACAGTCATCAGATCTCGACAAATCTGCAGCAACTGTGTGATGCTGTCATGTCAATATGGACCAAAGTCTCTGAGGAATGTTTCCAACACCTTGTTGAAAGTATGCCACCAAGAATTAGGCAGTTCTGAAGGCAAAAGGGGGTCCAACCCGTTACTAGCAAGGTGTACAGAATAAAGTGGCCATGAGTGTATATGACACATTTTTTGAATTCAAACTGTAAAAATGACAATTTGAAGTTTTCCAGGGCGCCACGTGCAACAAAATGTGCACACGTGGATTAGAAGACACTAAATATCTCATTGCAGTGGTTAAACACTGCTCACATACACATCCAACTCAAGTCTTTATAATCATCCAACAAGAAGTCTAAAGAGATTTAACTTTGAGGTAATTTTACTAAAACAAATCAAACAATGAAATATTAAATTGACTTAACCTTCAGTCAGACCGATTTTTATTGAGCAAATGACAAGTTATAAATATAATTCACAACTTCTGCAGTTGTAAATGTTAATAAGTGGATAATAAAGGTATTTTAGATCAGATGTCAGTAAGTTGAAGATGTATTCAACTAAAAAGACAAATAAATGTCAAATAGAGTTTAGTGGCCTTGTTCTTCAAGATGTGCTTGTTTCATTAGGTTTCTGGATAATAATAAGACCCTGAAATCAAAATCCTCATGTGTGCATGTCATTTTGCACCAGAAGTGATCTCCCCTCTCTCCTGTTCTCTCTGCCAGCGCTGGCTGAAGACTGGACACGTGTTCACACTGAGGACGAGCTCTTCAGGACCCTGTTTGGAGGCTACAGCAAGTGGACGCGTCCGGCGCGAAACATCACCGACGTGGTCATCGTCAAGTTCGGGCTCTCGATCGCACAGCTGATAGACGTGGTGGGAAAAAACACACATTTGTTGTTGTTTTCTATATATTTTGTAGTTTCTAGCAAGTGTCTAAAAGTTAACATCACCTAACTCACAGACTGATTTTTTCGTCAAAAACAGGATGAGAAAAATCAGATGATGACGACCAACGTGTGGCTCAAACAGGTGTGGAGAATATTGTTTGAGTGTGATTCTAACCAAGTTGTACAAGTATCTGAAATTAAAAGCGGTTAAAACACGATCCACAAACTGTGCCGGCAGGAATGGACTGACTACAAGCTTCAGTGGAGTCCCTCCGACTTTGACAATGTGACGTCCATTAGAGTTCCTTCTGAGCTCATCTGGGTGCCGGACATTGTGCTGTACAACAAGTAAGGAACACACACAGCTGCACATTTAATGGCAAAAAACTGTAGTTTGCTCCAGATGCACAAATCTTCCTTATTTTCACACTTCAGGATAGATTCATTTTCAGAATAGGAGCTTAGGGAAGCATGTCAAAGTGAAATGAAGGCCAAGAGGTAATGTCTTTGCATCATGCAGTACTAGTTATATGATCTTACGGAATTTTGCATCTTCTGCAATCCAAAGATGAGTAAAGTATGCAAGCAAAGAGCACTTCAACTGAAGGAAGTCCTATTTTTTAAGTCTTGTTTTTTGACCTCTGCTGTGGAAAGAAAAAAAGTTTATTGTCATTTTCCGGATGTAAATCAGCACACACACACACACACACACACACACACCCAAGGACCCACATACTAAATTTAAACAAAAACCACTTTGACTTTCTGTAGGTGGAGCTGGAAATTATCTGTAGTGATCAATTATCCGCTTGATCCATAACAATGTCCTCATCCGCTGAAGAGCGTAAGAGGAGGGAAGGTCGCCTATATGGAGCCAAACAGCTTGACGATACCACAGTATTTCTGCATACCAATTTGGCGATACATGCAAATTATCCTGTTGAATAAATGACCCTGATTCCATTGCGGCTGCACAGAGATCTTGCATCACACAGTTGGAGTCTGGTTTCCTCCCCTCAGGCCCAGAGGAAGTATTAATTCTGAAATCTGTCTGGATGGTGACGAAACTTTCTCCTCCTTCAGCATTTGTTTAAATGAGCTTGCATCATGTATACTGTGTCGTGAGTGATCAATTATTAAAGATTGCCTGTGTAAATTGGGCATAGCTAGAGGTTTATTGGTTCACTTTTTAGTTTGAAACATAATGAGATGGAAACATGGGAGCAACAAAAAAACAAATCATCACCTTCATTTTCATTATCTTCATTCCTTACTTTCTCATCATTTTCACTATTTTCTTGCCTTTTTCCTACACTTTTACCTCTCTTCTTCTTCTTCCAGTGCAGACGGAGAGTTTGCCGTCACTCACATGACCAAGGCCCATCTGTTTCACACCGGGCGTATCCGCTGGGTGCCCCCAGCCATCTACAAGTCCTCCTGCTCCATCGATGTCACCTTCTTCCCTTTTGACCAGCAGAGCTGCAAGATGAAGTTCGGCTCCTGGACGTACGACCGCGCCAAGATCGATCTGGAGCCCTTTGAGAACGCGGTGGACCTGAAGGTAGGTGGAAACGGGTGGATGTTCCTCCTCTGTTCTTTCTCCTCCATCCTTTCTGTCTCCTTATTTGATTTTGTGCCATTTAGCCACAACTGGTGTCTCTGTTCTCTTGTGATTTGCCAGTTAACGCCTGCTAAATGCCTCTGTACCTCCTATCTACAGTTTACACACGCGCTTTCCCAACCATTTTGTTTTGCAGACTGATGCCAGCTAAACACTCTGCCTGGTTACTGTTTAATTAACAGAAAATCTCTCAGCGTGTTGTTGCATTGCAGCATTAAGTTCTTGGGGAAACAAAACGCAAATGTAAAATGCTGAGGTTTTTATAATGGTGTAAGCAGAGGAGTTAAATATAAGTTAGCGTGATGAAGCAGTTTTTTGCGCACTGTTTAGCACCCATTTAATGTCACAAACTTAAAAATTTTGTACTGACGTTTATGCTGTTCACCAGAAAATCTCTTGGCAACTTGTAGGTGGAAACTTAATTCACATTTCTACTAAAAAAGGCTCAGTGTGTAGGTTTCTGTGGTGTCTGGTGAGGGTTGCAAATTGCTGCCCACCCCAACCTCTGCAAGTGTTTAGGAGAATCTAGTTGTCCAACAAGCTCTGTTGGATCTTGTGGTAAATAATACGTGTGGTCCTCCATTTGTCCAAATGTCATTACTCTTTTTACTTCTAACAAACCAAAAATCTCTTCTACTAGTACTACTACTACTAATTATTCTTCTTCATACTTATTCAACGGAGTGACAAAACGCGCTCTAAAACATGGTGACATCCATGAAGAGGACCCGTAGACAGAAATGGCTCATTCTAAGGTAATAAAATCATAACAAAAAACACCACTGAAAACATAGCATATTATATTGCATTTCTGTTAGTAGATCCTCCTAAATATTACAAACTGGACCTTTATGTTGGGCCATTACTTTGGTCTGGAGAGAAATATTTTGACACCAGTTGTATGGAGTCAAATGAAATTTGGTACATACATTTATGGTTCCTAGAGGATGAAGCCTAATGACTTTAGACATCCCCCAATCTTTCCCTGAGGTCTTGACGAATATTGGACTATTGATTGCCAGGAAATTGGTGCAAAGACTCATGTTATCCTGAAGATGTAATAACTTTAGTGATCCATGAACTCTGCCTTTATCATCCAAGGCCAATAACAGGCAGGATTCGTCGTGTGTGGACCATGAATGTCTGTACAAAATTTCATGGCAATCCATCAAAGTGTTGTTGAGTTTGTTTCATTCTGAAACAAAGTGGTGGACCAACCAAGATCACTGCTTTGGAGCAACACCACCATCTTGGCTAAAAATGTCTAATTTCTAGGATTACTGGGAGAGCGGAGAGTGGGCGATTGTTAATGCTGTGGGCACCTACAACACCAAGAAATACGACTGCTGCCATGAGATCTACCCCGACATCACCTACTACTTTGTCATCCGCCGCCTCCCGTTGTTCTACACCATCAACCTCATCATCCCCTGCCTCCTCATCTCCTGCCTCACCGTCCTGGTCTTCTACCTACCGTCGGACTGCGGCGAGAAAATCACGCTGTGCATCTCTGTGCTGCTGTCGCTCACCGTCTTCCTGCTGCTCATCACAGAGATCATCCCGTCCACGTCGCTGGTCATACCTCTGATCGGAGAGTATCTGCTCTTCACTATGATTTTCGTCACGCTGTCCATCGTCATCACCGTGTTTGTGCTGAACGTGCACCACCGGTCGTCAGCGACTCACACCATGCCTCGGTGGGTTCGGAGGCTTTTCCTCTCGGCGGTGCCACGCTGGCTGTGCATGAAGCGTCCAGAGCATGGTCTCAGGCCTGTAAGGTGGGGAAAGAAGCAGGCCCTCCATGTTTACTATATAGATGCCATGCGTACATAGCTGTGTCCAAAAGCATTCGCTCAGTCACTTCCTACATAATAGACAGTGGTTACACTACTTTTTGGAGTCAACAGTGTGTTAAGATTTTGGATGATTGTTAACATTACTGACAGGTGTAGTGTCACATTGTTGGTAAAAAAAAAAGGAATGCACAAGCGCCCCATAAATACAGTAAATATAGTATATTTAATACAAAACAGGAAATGAGTCTGGATATGGAACATATTCCTTTTCTTTTTTTGTTTTCTAAAATCCAAAAGGGCTGATTTGTTTAGCCTATTCCATTGTGCATGTGCAAACATGCCAACTGTAATTTTTTGGTTTGGTTCTTTTGGTTGAATCTTGCACTTGCACAAAAGGCTGAATACTGAAGCTCTCAAGTACTGAAAACTGGTGTTTAATATCTGGTCAGGTTTGCCATCTTGTATAGTCATTCCTTGATATGATAGCTGTCAGGGGCACTGAGTGCTGCAGGTAACTGAGGACATTTGACAGAATAGATCTAGTAAATCAGAAAAACTACAACAAAACACTCACTCATGAGCTTACATGAAGTAAGGCAGGCAAAGTCCATATATGGAACGAGGACACAAAGTACGAACAGATCACTCGATTTCAGATGAGGACAAGACAAAGACTGAACAGAACTGAGCACATAAGTACAGATGAAAATCAGCAACAGGTGAAACACATCAGGTAATCAGAAAAGACAAAGACAGGAAATAAAATCCAAAGAAGAACACAGAGATGGATGATAGCAAAGTAAAACAGGAAGTAAAGCACACGACGACACAAGAGGATGGAATTGACAAGGTAAAGAGAAAACACAGAACGCATGCGTCACAAGACAGAACAGAGAACAGGAACACAGAGACAGGGAGTGAATAAACAACAAGCGCGGGGCATAAACAAGAAAAAAACAGATAAAACTGAAAGCCAAAACCAAAATCCTAACAAATAGCCCCTGATTTAAACCTGCAGGGACACTTTTTTTGGCCACTTTAGGGCAGCGGAAACAAGCTGAGGATACAACATTGGCATATCATCAACTGTTTAATATATATGGTGTTGTTAGCAAACAGTTACTTATTTAAACGTCTCTAGCAGCTAAATGCTCCACTGTGCTAGTCGCTAGTTGCTAACTGTGACTGTGCTGTTTGGTGCTTTACAGGGAGTGTGCAGTGGGTTTGTAGAGCTTTTAAACAACTACTGAGTTGTAATTGCTGATGAGTGATGCCTAAACCAGAGTGGAAATTTAAAGGTGAAAAAACAAACAAAACAATAAGCTGAAAGACACTAAAAGGGGTGAGAGGATGTGTGGTCATCACCATGAGCGACGCCCTTCCACATACATCATTTGATCCTTTCTTAATATAAAAATACTGATAACATGAATAAACTGCCACTTTTTAACTATTGTATTTAGGGAAAGCTCGTATACACCTCAGTTTGGACAACAGCTTCTTTTTTTGAACTTTTAAAGAAAATAAGTTTCTCATTTTGGCACTAGGACTTAAAAATATCTGCTCGCTGACATGTTGTTGTCTCCAAACTCATTTTGTTGTCTCAGGCGGCGTCACCTGATTCATAAACTCCTCCCTATCCGGACCCCAGTCCCCTCCCACAGTACACCCACCTGGGTCACTCACGAGTCTGACATCGATCTCCATGGTTACCAGGACAGCAACAGTTGCCACAGCAGCCACCGGCTCGACTCCTTGGATACCGGAGATGAAATTCACTACTGCAATCTTCACGACTACCCAAACACAGATCATCTGGGGAGATTTGGGGTGAAGATAGCTGGACGGCAGAGGATTTCTTCCCTCTCTCCTCCTTCCCCTCCATGTCTCGGATACACCCTCCTCCCACAGAGGCAATCTACAGTCAGCTTGGACTGGGAGACCCCTCCTGGGGAGCATGGTTCCACCCAGAGCCCATTGGCCTCTGTGTTGTCTCCTGCAGTGGTATCGGCCCTGGAGGGGGTGACCTACATCGCAGAACACCTCAGAGCAGAGGATGCAGACTTCTCAGTGAGTGCTTGGAGTGAGGATTATTATTATCCTGCCAAATTAATTTTCACCTGTTTTCCAGACATTTACAGTGTCCTCTTCTGTTTCTGTCTCTACAGGTGAAAGAGGACTGGAAGTATGTAGCCATGGTTGTAGACCGGATCTTCCTGTGGATGTTCATTATGGTTTGTCTGCTGGGGACAGTCGGACTCTTCCTGCCGCCATGGCTCTCTGGGATGTTTTAGAAACCAAATGGGGTATTAAAGGAATGAACAAAGCATTTAAATAAATATAGCAATTATTCAGAAAAGGTGGAGTCTGTATGTATAGAAAGAGACAAAACCTCAGGTCTGTTAGGTTTCCTAGGAAGTAAGAGAACACGTTTGACCTGATTTCTTTCTGTTTTGAAATCTATATTTACTGCAAATTTACAGTGAATTTTCTTATCTTAACTACAACTAACATTTCTTGTCATTATCAATTAATCTGAATTTCTGCATGATAAATGAATCAAACTATTGAATAATTATCAAAATTGTCGCAAGATTTTCACAAAAACAACAAATTTGTCACATAAATGAAAAAACAAAATGTTCAGCAGCAGAGTGATTTTTGAACACGCAAGACATCTTCCAATTATCACTGAAGCAGAGAAGATAAAAGGGAAAGACAGAGTCTCTTAATATATAACTTTTAATATCTTGATCGTCTAATTACACTGTATGAAAGTAGCTGACAATCATAAGATACTTTGCCTTCTTCTTGGGTCCTCACTATCATCTCTTATCCATTATCATCAACGTGATATATGCACAGCACTTTTCTCAAAACTAATCCCCCTAGGTTGCCATTAAAAGTAAGAATGTTTTAGCTTTAAGCTCATTTTCATCTGCCCTTGGCAGGTCTCAATTAAAACAATCAAAAGTGGCACACAAATGTACTGCATGTGCGGATTAACTTTCACCTGATGGGTTATTCAGGTCATGAGACAATTAAAAAGATGAGAGAACAGAAAAACAAAATATTTTTAAACTAACTTTTTTCCTTATTGTTACTTGCTGGTATTTTTTCCTCTTTTGACCTAAATATTGAAATAAAACAAGAAATAATCACTTTTTGGTTGACCTTATTATAATCCATAGACATAAGAGTTTACAAGTTACGCTTCCTACCAAAGTGCGAATGAAAGGTATTAACTGTAGATTATCAAGAGCATTCAGTTGTTACTTTTCAGCGTGGTGCACAACAAAATCCCACTCACCCTCATTGTATGGAAGGAAGGATAATTTTACCATGAATTAAAAAGGAAAATTTTAGTTGAAAATGGTAAGTAAACAAATCAGAAATAAGTGTTGAAAGGAAAAACAAAATCCAGTTGATCTTCATGAATTAATTCATTAGTTTTTTCTTTAATTTACATTCAATCAGACTGCATGTCATTTTCTTTTCCCTTTTCTTTTTTTAAAGTGCAGTTCACTCTAATAAAAGACACATTTAAGAAAAATGTGTGCAATAAATCATTAATCCACTTTATTGGCTGCTAAATTGCTTCTCTTGGCGCCAGCCCTGTCAAACACGTGTTGAGTGTTTGTTTATCCTCTCACGTCATACACAGAGCATGTGAGTTAAAGAGGCAACAGAAACCATTGAGATACGACAAATGCACTCGTTGTTCTCAGTGGCTGCAGGCAGTGTGGAGGCATTAAAGTGTGTCAGTACAGTGTAATTCCGGGTCAGCTCAGTGAGGCTATGCGGGTTGAATTTGACCATTGCGTTGACTTGAAAACCATTGTGTACAGTTGAACCGATGTTGCTGCATGTATAGCAACAGAAGGAGTGTTTGGGGTAACTCAGCTGATCCCTATAAAACACCTACATTATAAATTGTACTAAGATCATTACTGAATGAACATACAACAGTTTACCAGGTACAATGCTAACCCAGTTAACCATCATCATTTAGTGTGTTAGCATGCATTTTCTAATTAGCACTAAACAGTACAACTGAGGCTAATGGGAATGTTGTTAGATTGGAAAAAATGATGGAGCTAAATGAGAAGTCAGAGGATCACGAAAGTTACAAGTTCTCTTATAAAAGTTTTCTCGAGGCTAGAGCCCCTTCAATTTACACCACCTCACTGGGGCCGATCATTCGCTCGCAGGGCTTCTCTTACAACTGCTACGCAGATGATATGCTACTCTACCTATCCTTCCCCTCAGATGAGCCCACCATCTCTTGCTGTATTGATGCTTTGTTGATGTTTGTGTGTTTTTCCTCAAATGTAAGTCACTTTGGATAAAAGCGTCTGCCAAATGAGTAAATGTATTGTAATGTATAGTAATTCATCCTGGTGGGAGCATGAACATCTGCACCAATTTTCATGGCAATCCATCTAATAGCAGTTGATATATTTCAGGATATTTGGACCAAAGTGGATCTATAACCATTGTAGGTGTCTTGCAAGCACAGCAGGGGTTGTGCATGTTCAACAAACATACTACTAACCAGTTTCCAAAGTATGCTGTAATAATTTGGAGTTCTAATATTTAGGGTAGTGACTGCTGTAAGAGAAGCAGACATGACCTTCATTTTGATTATCTTACTCAAATAGTATAGCATCTCTAACTGTAAAAGGCAAAAATAACTTTTAATAAGCTTCTTGTCACTGTCCAGTGACCATGTTTTTCACTTTTCATGAAGTTTAGATTTTAACTTAGTGAGTTATATGCTTAAATCTGAATTTTCCAGATCAGCGGAACTAATAGACAATCTGGCAAAGTCACACAAGAAACTGGGGTGCTTATGTATTTGTGTGAGAAAACATTTTTCTCAAACACACAGGCAATATTGTTTTATTATTATTGAATTAGTGAAGTTGGTTTGAGCGCGACATGCCTTGGTGGGATATGTTTTATGAGATGTCAAAACTGAGAAATGTTTCTGTGTGACCCATTTATTTTATTGATTTCTTAGAAAGCCCATGAAATTGAGACAAGTTCGAAACAACAAGCACACAAAACTGTTGCAACAGTAATGACACTCATCTAACCCTCCTTCATACTTGCATTATTTCCTAAAAAAAGTGTAACGCTAGAAGGCCAGTTAAGTTTTTTGGCATTTAAAATAGAACAGTTTAGATTGTAAATCAAAACATCAACACTGAACATCAAACTGAAAAATTCATAATCTACCCTTCAAAGACAGAGCCAAGCCAAGAAGGGGCCCTTTTTATGCAACATCATTATGTACGATTTGTTATTTGTGCGATTTGGTGAAATTCACTGCTCTGGTAAATAAGGAGAGCTGTACACGTGCATTTGTTAATATTACATTATGATCAAAAACTAGCAAGTTGCCGCTTAGGAACACATGTCTTTTCTCGCGGTCTGGTGGCCGACTCGTAGGAGCTACGTGGACATCCAATAAATCAATGGTATCAAATGAAAGGTCTGCTCAATCCAGATCGATTGATGCGACCCCTCCCCATCACTGTGGGATGTTCTGTTCTCAAGCTACAGGCCTGTAAAGCATGGGAGTGCTTTTGGTCACAGGAATGTTAATGAATATTTACTTCTTATCAATATTTCAATGTTATGTTTTTTGGAATATGGTTGTATGGACATAAATAGTGTTTTAAAGATAACTCCTAATAAAAGTCAACATTAAAACAACATTGCCAAAATAAGGACATTTTCCTGGTATGTTTTGAAAATATTGTATGATTGTTGTATTTTAGTTTATTTTCATCAAATTTAAAGCTACAATTGCATTTCAGGTGTATTAGAAGATATTCAGTTGCATTATAATCTTATGATGGTTTTGATGGTTTATTGCATTAAAATATAGCTTTTTTACCAGGGGAGGATGAAAATATATTTTTCTTTATTGCATCTCCATTTAGTCTGTAATAGTAAAATAAATGTTACTGTAAAATGGATTTATATTCCTTAGCTTGGGACCTTAAGGAGACCAGAATTATACATCCAGGCCAAATGGTTGAGGAGTTATTCCTGATTCATTCTGGGAAAGTTATTTTAGGCATTTTTCCAAATATAGGGGCAAATAGATGGAGGTTTCCAACAGATTAAAATTTGGTTGGCAAGCTAGCTAACATAGACCGCAACCGATGCAGCAGTAGTGTCAGCAATGTCTGAGTGTGTTTGCTAAACCAACTTGAGATTGAAGTAGCTACACCTCTGAAGAGTTGTGTTGCTGCCGTAAATATAATAATAACGTTGTCGTGATAGCTAATTGTCCTGCCTGGGATTCCAAAGTTACACAGCTGGCGCAGCGAGCCCAGAGTGGCAACGATGTAGACGTCACTCTATTTCAAGTCAGTGCACTATCAAAATGATTTTGAAGCTGTTATTTTAGGATAAAATGACTACATAATGTTGCTTTGAAGAGAGTGGGGTCTTAGGTACACTGTATTAACACTTTTCCATTTTTTTGATTGCCTTGCACAAACCACAGTTGCTTGGTTACTGTTCCTCCATGAATCTGATTGTTTCTACCGACATACACTCCACACATTTATGTGCTCTGAACAGGATTTATGTACAATAAATAGTTACAGGGTTTTATTTAAAAGATTCACTGTATTCCAGGAAGTAATAAAGCTCTTTGAAGTGTCAGATTAACAAACCAACTCCTTGTGTAACCCTGCCCATCTCCAAGAAAGCCTTGATGACAAATTTCAATTTTATACAAAATGTAACCCACTCAAAGCTTTCACGTAAGCAAAACCCTTCTCGTCTCATGTAAGTGATCAAGTGATACCAATAAAACTGGTTAGTTCTTATCTCCTTACCTCACATCGCATTACAGTTTACACTTAGTTACCCAGAAGGCATCCGTTTTCCAGGAGAATAAAATCCTTATTTTATTGGGTGAAGCTTGATGGGCCTACTTAATCATTGTTCTAGTTCACACATTTCCAATTTTGCAAACTAAAAGGAAAGCGTTTTGTTAGGTCACCGTTTCCACTGCAGGGTGCGATTTGTGCAAGAACTTGTGACTGCAAGTACATAAAGATCCCCCACTTGATGGCCAAATTCCCACATGACTCAAAGATCCTAAAACATTGTGTCTCTTCTATCTATAAATATTTAGTAGGCATAGATTTAAATTCAATTTCTCCATAGGTGACATTTGTAACCAGTGAATGCACATCTGATGAAAAAGGTAATAACAAAAATTGTACTTTTATGTGCGACAGATGATGTTGTGTTGCTATCATCTGGAAAAACTGTATTTCTACTGTACACTACTGTAATGTACACTATTCATCATATAATGTTTATATTCAGCTGTATGTGTACAGGGTGAATGCAAATGATAAATCTGACTATTAAATTTAAAATATATGTGCGTGTTTGAGATTAGGTATGTATGTACAATATTTGGAGGAGAAAAAAACATTGGTAGATCAGAGATTATATAAGAAGTACATAAATAAATAAATTATAAGAAATGAAGACAGAAGAATAATTCATCCTAACTTTTATTCCAACAAAGAGACAGGGTAGAATGAACAAGACTCATGAAACCATAATATTAAAATACTACATTATTATAATCATCATGTATTATTTATACCTAAAACACCGATTTAAACCTGATTTCATAAGCGTTTTAGAACAAGATATATAGAGGAAGAAAAAAACTAAACATTGAATGCGTTTTCCCAAGCCTGTTTCTTCCACTACCTTACTCATTTTTTATTGTGCGTAAAGCATGTCTTTTCTTTTAGCATACATGGAGCTGAGGGAAAACACAGCATCTGTGAGGACGGTCGGGAGAAAAGGGAAGAGCCTGAAGAAAAACATATCCTTCGCCGAGACCAGCAGGTACCTGTATTTAGGCTTAGTGGACGTCACAGCATGCAGCATTGCGTTGATGACCATGTCGCTGCTCTTGAATCCCGACCTGCATGTTGACATGAAGTACTCGTTGGCCAGCTCAATGTACTGCCGGTTGAAGGTTTGCTTTTGTTCGTCGTTTAATTTCTCCCAAACATCCAAAGCAGTTTTCATCTTCAGGATGTTGGTGGCTTGGCCGAAATTACCTGGCTGGATGATGCTGACCTGAAAATAGGGGAAAGAGATAGATATTGAATTAGTCTCAAACCTTTATATTCTTTTAATGCTAAAACACAAACTTAAAGGATAGTTTGGTCATTTGTTTTAAATCCTATATTTGTACACTAAAAGTGAAGCTACCACCAGTAGCTATTTAGGTTACTATCTCAAAACTATGTATTGCTATCTATCGCTAACCCAATTTTTATTTACCAACTTATAATGTTGATTATTTTTGAAAGCACTAACATTCGTCCATTTTTTCTTTTTGGCAGAAAAGAGCTTCCATACATATTGAAGCTGGATAACAAGAAATTGTCTTCATTCTTGCCGAAAGTTAAACAGTAAGAAATCAAAGCACTGTAAATATGAAGCTACAGGTAGCTGCTGGTTAGCTTAGCTCAGCATGGAAACAGCTTCTGCTTGGCTAGCAATTTCCCCATGTTTGCAGTCTTTGTGCTAAGCTAATTCAATATTTACTGGCTGTCCCTTAGTAGTTACAGTGCAGACATGAGAGTAGTATTAATCTTCTTATCTAACTCTCTTTTAAATATCAAGCTATTACTCTAACATGGTCAAAAATAGGTTAAATAAACTGTTAGCTGGCTATTAAAGACATGCTGCGTGTGTCATTTGACTGACGGGAGTGTGACATACTACAGCACTGACATGAAAATACTCAACTCTGTACCATGTAATTAGAAAGCTATGGTAAGTAATGTTGTGTTTTTTTTACACAATGAATGCTATCAAATGTAAAATAAGCATGCTAATTCATATAATCTAAAGTTTTACTTTCTATGCCCATAGGGTTCATATTTTATCTACCACAGACTTTTCACAATGTTACACTCCATGCATCTGAGTGTCACAGGAGTTGTGTGAGGTTTTGCAAAACTACTGTACCTTCACACCAAAACTGGCCATTTCAACCCTCAGGCAATCTGCAAACGCCTCCAGTCCTCTCTTTGACACACTGTATGCTCCCATGTTCAGGCAGTTGAAGAAGGCAAAGATGCTCGACATGTACACCATCCGGCCTGCAGCAGTCAAGAAACAAAACATTTTCACCCTTAACATCACTACAATGTCCGATTACACTGAAACGTAGGAAACTTTATGAGCTAACCTTTAGTGGCACGAAGCAAAGGTAGGAATGTGATAGAGGTCCTGATGCATCCAAACAGGTTGATGTCGATCATGTTGCGGAAATCTGCAAAAGTACTCCATTCGATCTCGGCCCAGTCGGATATGCCAGCGTTGTTCACCACTGCCCACAGGCCTGACAAAATATGGAAGTGCAGGCTAATAAGTTATTCTTCAGAAAGACATGATGGAACTTTAAAATTAAGGTCAAATATTTATCTATTGTGTAAACCATTATTTAATGCATTATTGAGCAATTATTTATGATTAAAGTAAACATCTACAACCTGGGTTAAATAATAACATTTGCATTCAATGTAAATCCAATGCAAGAATCTCCGCTTAGACTTCTAAAGTTTATTTTGAGATAGTAAGTGAAAAAGGTTGACTTTGTACATTAAAATTAGGAGATACAAAGGCAAAAACATATTTACTATCTTAGTACACTATATAGACAAAAGTAATGGGACACATACACACCTACTGTTATGACATGTCAGTCTATGGGTATTGAGTTGGCCCCACTTTGCAGCTATAAAAGCTTTATGACATTATGACAAAGAATTATGACATTCCAAATTAAATATAACTATGTCACAATTGTTAAATTATAAATTGGATTTGGCAAAAATTTGCTTCCGGATTGAAGCTGCTTGAAACTGGGTCATTTTTTATTTTTTACAGTGTGCTAAATTCTCACCTTTCACTGGCAGGTTCTCCTGAATCGTCTTCTTCGCCTGCTGCACGTCTTCATCACTGGTGACGTCCAACTTGAGGATTTTCAGATTACTGGAGCTCTGTCTGGCCAGGCTCTGGGCACCATTTCCTTCTGGAAACAAACACCCAGCAAAGACCACAAACCCTTTGCGGTCCAAACACTTAGCCAGCTGGTGTCCGAAGCCGCTGTCGCAGCCTGTTATCAGCACAGCGTAGCCGTACCCGTCGAGCACGTGGCTGCGGCGGCAAACCAGCTTGGCGAGGAGGAAGAGCAGGACGGCAGAGATGGGGACGATGCCGATGATTTGGCCGATGAAGAAAATCGTGTTCATGTTGGTCTGTTAACCACCGGGTCGGAGGACTGTCTGCTAGTGTTGTGTACTGCTCAATAAATGCCTGCTGACAACACTGCTGTTTTCTTCTCTCAAATGCGTTAGAGGGAATTTCACACAATTTGTTCAGGTTTTCATGTGACTTCATTAGACACTGTTTTCCCTGTGTTTGATCTGTGAGTGGTGATGATTCACTGGTTCCTGGGTACCTGTCGATTACACACACTTGGCCTTCATCAGCCCAGCAGTACTGCCAGAAGAATCACAAGAACTCTCTCTAACACTGGTGAATAAGTATCTCATTTGATCTGTTTAAAACCATGTTCTTGATGGCTTTTAGAGCAAAGAATGTTTAGAGCCATACCGCTGTTTAAGTCTGTGTCTCGTTGTGCTTCAGGACCACACTTCCCTAGTATGCCAAACCAAGACCAGCCAACTACGACTGTCTTCTTCACTCATTCATCCAGCCTGCTTTGGTCTCTAACTGCCATTGCTCACCACCCTCTGCCTTCTCCATCTCCTTTCCACACTCCCCTTTTCAATTCTGTTATACCTTCAACTGCCTGTGTCTGAGTCTGCTCCTACATCTTCAAATGTTCAAATCATGTTGTTGGGACTGAGTAAGTTGGACACAGCTTTTGGACATTTACCTGCTGCCGCGTCAGAAGAAAAGCGCTGGTTGCCAAATGAAAAGAAACACAAATAAAGACAAATCACTGTCATGCGCTGATCTAGGATCTGAGTAGTCCTTTTAACACCAAACAGCAATAAGCCAAGGTGAGTCGAGATCAGATTTTAGATTTTAAATCCTTTTTAAAATAGTCACAAACAATTTTCTGTACAAATCATCAGTCACAGACAGCTACATGCTTTAATTAGGAGCCCAAAATCCAGTGCTGCCTACTGCACAAGCCTGTTCACAACACGGCATTCTGAGGGCTGTTTGTTTTTCCTTCAGATGTGCTCCAGTGAATTTCACACGATTTGTTCAGGTTTTCATGTGACTTAATAGTCACACTTCTGTAGTCCAAGAAGCAAGTCAACTGTGCTGATTCTTACTGGAAGGGTGGCCTAAACATATTTGCTAAAATTTTGTTGGGAAACGCCAAAGTGAACATGCCTCTGGCAAGTTTCTTTCTAAAAGAAATTTAGGCAGAACAGCGTCATAAAAAGTATGACTTCCTAGCATAAAACTTACATTACAACTACCGGCGAGCACACACACTCGTATGACGTCAGTTTGACTCTTTCGTGGAATTATAAGAACCCCAAAATGATACGGCACCAGTTCAAGAACATTGGTGATGATGAGGACAGGAACTTGAGTGCACTGCATCAAAAAATAACCCATTTAGATTTCAGCAACACATACAGGCTAAGACAGATACTGACCCATCCTAAAGGCTGCACACTGAAACACAAGACAAGCAATCTAGTGCATACTGTCCAGTGTAGTGGGGAATGCACAGACCTGTACGTTGGGGAAACTAAACAATCACTACACAAACACATGGCTCAACATAGAAGGGCCAACTCCTCAGGTCAAGACTCAGTTTATTTACATCTGAAGGGCAAAGGACACTCGTTTGAGGACCACTAGGTGCACAATTTAGACAGAGAAGATGGATGGTTTGAAAGAGGTGTCAAGGCAGCCATTTACACCCGGATTGAGAAGCCATCGCTAAAGAGGAGGGGTATACGCCACCACTTATCCCCTACTTACAATGCGGTCCTTTTATCACTTCCCAGGAAACTCAGGTTGGCTCTAATGACCATAACGACTATCTTACAACATCCAGAGAGCACTAACAAACCAGGGTATCGATGATCTTGGCAAATGACTCCAGAGAGGTTAAATAGCTGGGTTTCCCTACCAGTCAGCCAGAATTGAAAAAGTCTCTTGGATGAGGAACGAAAGGTCTTCTAGTATTGTCAACCAAGACCAGTTGGCCTAGATTTTAACCTTTCTTTGATACTTACAGACAAGATTTCAGTCTGTTATTTCCCTTGATACATTTTCAAAACAGTTTACAGAGATGAAATACAAGCAAGAAATAGTCACACTACATACTGTATTGATCGTAAATGCCATATATACGATATTTTAAACAGTGTGCGTCCATTTAAATAATTAAGACACAAGGTACAAGTGTATGAAAATTCACCAAACTGATAACAGTACTGTCAGCTTCTCTCTTTCAATCCATTTACCGTAAAGGTCAGAATACAGGTGCACTCCAAATTCATTAGCGGCTGAAGGATACATAGTTTGGATAATATAAAAACACAAATATATAATAATACAGGAGGCAAAGCACAGGTGTCTATAAGAACATTAACAATGGCTGAACTCCATTTAGCTGCTTCAGTTTCAGGGTGCTGGTATTGTGCATGCTGACTCATCACACCGTAATGACTTATTGGGACACATACCAAAGCCATCCTTAATGTTAAACACCTGTGAGGCCTATAAATCTTGCTTACAGGAGTTATTTTACGCTCTTATTTAAGGTAACTTTATGGCCAATACTAAGTGGACAGCCCTCTTTACCGCTATAATGTTGGCATGTCCACATACTTTTGGCCTTATTGTGTAACTTGTACTTATTGACTTTGTTAAATCATAGACTGTATATAAAAAAATATGTTAAATATATGTGGCGCCCTCTGGTGTTTACAAAGTGTTACTGCACCATCTCACTTAAATCTTTGTGTGATTATTTAATGCTAAATAATTATTTGCATAATTATTCAAAACTTGAAATTGACAATTACTTATATGCATTTTTAAGATCACCCC